>WBMZ01001297.1:0-145659 GCA_013400975.1 Atrichornis clamosus | reverse complement strand
GGGTTGTTTGGCCTGGAGAAGAGGATTAGGGGTGACCTAATAGAGGCCTTTCAGTACCTAAAGTGGCCTAAGCGGGACAGAAGAGGGACTTCTCACAAGGGCATGGAGTGATAGAACAAGTGGAATGGCTTTAAAATAAAAGAGAGTTGTTTTAGATTAGATATGAGGAAGAAATTATTTCCCCAGAGGGTGATGAGGCACTGGATGGGTCTTGGAGCAACGTGGTCTAATGGAAGGTGTCCCTGTCCATGGGGTGGGGGTTTAAACCAGTTCACATTTGAAGTCCCTTCCAACTCAAACCATTTTACAATTCTGTAATGATTCTGTGATTGTTCAAATTGTATTAATTTTATGGTTTCTAGTACGTTTTCTGTCTTTTAAGTAAATTACATTATTAATTCTTGGAAAAACTTTAAAAAATTTAAAATATCAAGACACCTTTAAGGAAAAAAAATATGACAGCAATGTGAGCTGTGATTTAATTATATTACATAGACAACATTAGCAACATGTCACAAGTAATAAATACAGTTGGTTTAGAACAGGATCCACAAAGAGAATCTGAGAACTAAAACTACATTTCAATACTTTAGCAAATCCCTACTATTTAATGAAAGAGGGCAGCAATTAAAACTGATGGAGCCCCAGGCACAACAGTCAGTCATGTATATCTAACCCAAATCACTGCCTCATTTATGAGTGACACCTCTGTGGAACCTGTGTCTCATGTGACTTTGTTCCACTTGTGTCCTTTGAACATGGAAGCTTTATTTCCAGACGTTTTTGGTTTCAGACCTCCTTTTCCCCTTTTGCTTCAACTGCTCCCTGTCCAGAGCTGATACTTCCTCAACATCGTCCTGGAAAGTTTTTCCCAAGTCTTTTATTCAATAACTACAGAAATGTATTGTCAGATTACCTTTTTATTTATTATTCCTAGTCTTGTATAAGCCACTGCTCATTATCATTTTTATTGAAAAATGCCTTAGTTTTTGCCTATCACTTTTCTCAGATTCGCCTCTATTTATTTGTCCAATTTCCTGACATCTGACCTTATGACCTCTTAGAAAAATGCATTTATATTTTAATCTATTTTTGTCCACTGATTTAGGATTTATAGCCTAAACTTAATTCACCCTAGTAGTGTGCTGGGATTTTGCTTGCCTCTTTTGTCCATGTCCTCTGGGCTTAAAAAATGTTCAAGCTCTCAATATTAAGTCAAACGAACTTTAGGAGAGGGAAAATGGCTACCTTTCTTTTTCCCCTGAAAGGTGAGTTGGGTTGCTGTCCAAACCTCCATTTCAATGCTTCATCCAAATAACTCAGAAAAGAGAGGATCTGGAATTTCTTTGGCTTACTGAATAACTCTCTTATCTGTTGCAATCTCTAAGATAAATCTGAATCTCTAGAAGGTGAAAGTAGGAAAGATTTCATCACTGCCTGTGTTTCCTGCATTGCTAGCTCTATGATTAAATAACTCACAGACAGACTAATGACAGCACATTTTTTATATCTAAAATTAAACTTTGAGCTGAGAAAAATGAGATAACCCTTTCAAAACAGGCATTGTGAACAAATAATGAAAACTTTTTTCTAATAACATACTACTGGCAAATTGATCTTGCCATAAGTAAAGTATCAGCAAAACAAGCCTTTGATACTATACTGGTTTATTTTTTTCTGAAGATTAATGTGGTTTCTGTTGGGTTTTTTTCCCATTTGATTCAGGTGTGAACATACACTGGGATGATTAATTAGATGTCAATGGGACTATACTATTTAGTTATTCTAGGGTAAAGATTGGTGGCTGAAACTCAGCAAGGCTTTTGAATAGGCACCTAACTTTCCAACTTATGAACAACTGTTCCATCAAAGGCAATAAAAGTATTTGTTGGCTCAAAGGTTAGGTGTGTGCTAAGCTGTGTGGTGAGTCGAGCCTTTTGTAGCTACCTGAAATTCTAAACTACTGAGCACAGTCTCTTTGGGATTGTGTGGGAAGTGACATCCATAACTCCTCCCAACAGCAACAACATTTGTGTGTTACTTGCTGTGCACTTGAATCAGAGTTTAGTTGTCAATGACAAGCCATGTGTTCTTTATGCTGTTTGACCTCTGACTGTGAGTAACTCTCTGTGGGTTCAGGTGGAAAGAGAAAGCAGATTTCCCATGTTTGCTAGGACAAGAGTCTCCTATTGGTTTGGGTTTGTGTCTGAAACTTGGTGAAATGGCAGTCAGCATAGCTCTCTGGGTGACTGCTGTTGAGAAGCTCCTTCCTTCCAGTGCTGATTGCCATCTTTCCTCTGAGCAGGGTCCTACAGCGGGTTCATTGGTCACAGCTGAAGTCAAAGCTCTGGAGGGAAGAAGAGAACCAGTGTCAGGAATGGGGAACAGCAGTGGAGTTGCTGAAGATGTTCAGAAGACAGTACATAAGAGGATTGAGTTATAATTACTATTAGATGTTGTCCTTATTTAAATACTAAGTTAGCAGATGTAGCAAAAAAAGACAACCGATTTGGCAGTGTTTAAAATGGCTTCTGCGAATTATGCAGGAAAGAAAGAGGGTACAGAACCTGCTTGGAGACCTAGACTGTCAGCGAAAAAATGAAGGGGAAATTGCAGGGTTGTTGAGTTCTGTATTGCCCTATTGAGGAAAATGAATATGTGAAAGAGTCGTATCTGGCGCTGCTATGATAGGAAGTTCTTACCTGAAGGTAGGTCGATATTTCTTAGCTGCTGTGAATGGACTTTGAATTCACCTTTATCTGCCCCCTTCTATAACTGCTTCCAACAATCTCTGACGTGAGTTTTAAAAGTGGGAGAATTGCTCCTAAGAAGTAATCAAGTGATGCATGGCTTCAATTTTATCCTTCTTTTTGTAAGCAACTTATAAGACTCCTAAATGGGCATCTTTCAGCTTTACTACATTCATATACCAGTCAAGGTATGTGATATTTGTGAATTCTGCTGAGCCTGTTGTCATGACATGACAGTGCAGTCTCACAGGGTTAAAGTGTCATGATGGCATGGAATATAATTAGGAAAAAACTTTCTTATTTTGATGCTCCATAGTTGAGGCTCTGCTAAATTAAAATGTGTATAATTTCCTGTTAAACTTGCTGCAGATCTTGGATTGACATTCACTCCTGCAATTGGAACTGATAGAATGATTCAAAAGGGATTTGTGAGTAAGTGTGTTGAGCTGATGTTCTCATTAGTGTGGTTATGTGGTATCAGGAAGCCTGGAAAGTGCAGCAGCAAATGAAAACATGGCACGCAGCAATGTCACTTCTCCTTCAGCAGTTACACCCTGTCTCTAATAAAGGTCAGCACAATTTAGCTTGTTACCCACATTGCTAAAGTGCATATGTAATGAGGAAAAATGACACAAAATGACCATTTTCCTCCATATTACCCTTGTACTATTTGAAACTGTGCTTAACAGGACAGTTCCAAGTATTTAAGACTTTATTCAGAGATCTACCTCTAAAACCCCCAAATTGATTTTTTCTTTTAACAACCTTCTTCCAATCCCTCCCTTATTCCAGCAGACTCACATCTGACAAACTCTTTATGCTAAACTTGGCTTATATGTTGGATGTGGGAGAGTATTAAGGCTGTGGTATTCAGGTTAGGGAGCAAAACTTACAGCAATTGTAGTAACTTCCAGCTGAGGAGTGAAGAAAACTGTTTGGTTCAGGGTTTGTACCCCACCTGGTTTGAGTGCATCAACAATGCATTTAAACACCCTGATAATCAAACGTGTGAAGGAGTGTGTCATGTTGATGCAATTCTGCAGTTTTCTCTTTGAATGCTTTCAAAATGGTGTCTGGAATTTTTGAGTTCTCGCCTTCTCCCTTACCTGCTAACTTGTATCATATAATTTTAAGCAATTTTCGTTAAAGACTGCTACCCATCTAAACATCCTGCTTAATAGAACTGCAACATAATGTTACAGGCCCTTCTGTCTCAGTGTGTTGATATAATACATGTTGCATCAGTGTACTGAGGGTTAGAAAGCAGCAGTCACTGCTGCCCCCACTACATTCTCAAACAGTTCATACAATGAAGTCTGAAGAAGTTTGCAGAGAAAGTCATCTTCCAGTGGAGCCAATGTCCCCCCTCAAGGGCTAAATTCTGAACTCTAGAGCAGTTTCCATTTTAGTTTTTATCTGATCTTAATAGTATTGACTCTTTGTATGTAATGATTATTTTCTCTTGTTTTGGTTTGGTTTTTGGTTTTTGTTTTTCATTAAAACACCACAGTTATTACCAGTATCTTACAATAGTTTGGACTTGCTTTTGGAGAACTGAAGACAAAATAACACATCCATTCTCTTTTGAGTATGATGGTTTAGATTTTTTTACCATTAATTTAATCTTCTGGACAAAGTTAGAAGACAACAATGTTGATGATTTATTTTATTTACTAGAAAGAACATAGACAGTCATTACTAGAATAATACATGGAATGTAGAGTATTCTCTAGTATCTTTTATTACAACATACCCATACTCTACAAATAATCATTCTTGTAGAACCCCTTTGGGAGACCTAAAAGCAGATGTCAGAAGTTCTGAGCTATGTTCCTGGTTTGGTAGTGTTTCTTGTGGTTACATTACTTAATGTGTTTACTCTGTAACCTATTGGGCTAATTCGTGAAATAGATACGATTCACTGAAAACAGCATTAATGTATATTGTTGGTTAGGGTGTCATTGCCACCTGGATAGTCTCACTGAAATAGACACTTCAAAGATTTACATCAGATCAAAGCTAGGTCTCTGAAGAGGGTGGAAATTAGTGGAATGCATAATTCTGTATATAAAAAACTTACAGAAAAAAGCAATGTTGTGGATTATGCAGGACAAAGAGAAATGTTTCCTACTGTTGGTTGATTCCTCTGCAATTTATGCAATGTGAGAACATTTCCATTTACAAGCACTCAGTGTCAGTTCTGTAGTAACCCACGTGTTCATGTATTGAAAAAGGCTTTCTCCATATATTGTCAAACACAGTAAACTTCTTAAAGCAAAAGCGGAAAAAATCCATCTGCTTTTCAACACGTTGTCTAATTGTTTTCATGCAATGGTTCTTTTATGTCAGAAAGTATTTGACAAGACTTAAGCTTCCCCACTCTCATCAACTTTGTGGCTAATTACCTTTATTTTTTCCTAGTATTATCTATAGGAACAGTTAGCATTATAATGACTTGCAAAACCACACTCTGTTAGCTATCTTACCACATTCAGAACATGCAGTTTGCACATAAATAGAAACTGAAAGTTTCCACTGCTAAATCAACTAGTTAACTCTATAGTTTCAGTCACCCCTGTGTAAAATACTCTGAAAATTAAGTTTATTTAAAGGCTAATATGTAGTGAAATTGTCTGAAGCAAAGAGCAGAGGAAACTTTTCAGCAGCTGACCTGAATCATGTTACAGGCTCACAGATGAGTGACCGTGGGTGATGTGTGCTACTAAACAGAAAACACAGCTTTGCAAGGCTTGTGTAGACAGCTGTTGGTGGAGGAATGCATCCTTCTGGAGCATGTGAAAACAAAAATCATCTGAATTAGCAGGTAAAATGTCGCATGCAGATTGTGTAAGAAGTTGAGTGGGGAAACTTATTTTCCTCCTGGAGATTTTCCAACATTTTTTAGCATTAGTGTCAACAAAGGATTTTCTTTTACCTCCATTCCAAGATAAAATCCTGCAGGTGAAGATCCCACCTTTCCCCACTTTTTCAGCAGGGGAGGTACAGTTCCTCAGTCCCATTCAGCCTGTTCTGCCTCCAAAGATCTGCTGTCTTAGAGTAGATTGTTTGAGCACTTCTGGAGGAAAAAAATGGCTCTGGGGAATAAAGATGCTTAATTTTGAAACTGTATATCAGGAAAATACCGTTTCTGCTGCAACCTATCAACCACTCTCCAGAAGTGACTAGTGGGTATTCCATCAGGTTTCCATTTATGTACCAAGTTGATAAAGTGCAGGCCTGTGAAATATGGGATGATGAAATACACAACTCTGTGGTCTCCCATGCTCTCCAAGTTTGCTGCTTGTCTAGCTCAGCCTCTTTTGGTCTTAGTAAGGAATTTTGGTTTAATTTTGTAGAAGCAGAAAAATCTGTGTTCATTGCTTTCAATTCTACTCTCCAAAAACCTACAAGTGTGCTTATGCTGAGGTGAGATAGGTTTCACAACTAAGAGGGAGAGATGCTTCCAAAATTACAATTAATTCTTAGGAGAGATGAAGATAACAATACAGGAAAAAGAGTTTTGTCATAAATATTCCAAATACTTTCACCCTCTCTTTTGCTAGTGAAAAACTTCACATGCTGGAAAGAAAGTATTAAAAAAGTAGCTCTTATGGCATTTTTCTGAATGTTTTGACCTACTTAGCCCAAAGCTCTTTGATTTTGATAGAAACAGCATACTGGGGAAAGAAAACCAGCTTTTTATATTCAATTTAACTCTCCTCATAGGCAATTTTTTCTTAAATTGCAGCTCCTAGATGCAGACAGCTCATGTGCATCTCTAGATGATAAAGTTCTGTATTTCACTGCTTGATTTCATGCATTAGCATCAGAGGACATTGGTGGCCATATGATATAGGAAGACCCTGTCTGGTGACAGGAGGTGGAATCATCATCACCAGGGCTGGATGCAGCAGTCTGTTAATTTTATTCCTACTTATAGAGTTAATTTTATTCCTGTTTAGCTGTTATGGTGTTGTGTTTTGAATTTTGTATGAGAACAATGTTGGTAACACACTGATGTTTTTAGTTGCTGCTAAGTAATGTTTACACAAAGTCAGGGACTTTTGGGCTTCTCATGCCCCACCAGTGTGCAGGCTGGAAGGGCATGAGAAGCTGGGAGGGGACGCAGCCAGAACAGATGACACCAGTTGTCCAAAGGAATATTCCATATCATTTGGCGTCATACTCAGTATGTAAAGTGGGTTGAAAGCTGTCCAGACCCACTGCTCGGGAACTGTCTGGGCATTGGTCAGAAAGTGGGGAGCAATTGCATTGAGCATCACTTGGTTTGTATATTCTAATGCTTTTATCATTTTTGTCATCATTATTATTTGCTCCCTTTCCTGTGTCATTAAAGTGGGTGAGTGAGTGGCTGTCAGGTGCTTCTTTGCTGGCTGGGGTTAAACCATGACAGGACTTGAGAACTGAAGAATTACAGTTCAACTATGTGGAGAAGGGATAGGAGGGAGAGAGTGCCCCTTATTCCAACAGATGAGGGATAGAGGTGCCCTAGAAGGCTTCATGGTTATTTTTACTGGTATATGAAATTGTGCAAAAAAATCTTGGGCAATACAATTCAGTAATCCACACTTCAAAGTCAACTAGCATTAACCCAAACAGTTCCCAGGCACGTTTAGGGAATTAATATAGTGTAAGAATATTCTCGAAAGGTTATTTTGATCTAGACTTGTTTGCAGGACAAGTTGGATAACGGCATTTGGCCTTATTGCCTTGGAATAGTCCAAGACACATTTAATTTACATGGTAGTGTAGAAGCAGTCTGTTCCCAGCTAGAAACCCACCATGCAGCATATACTGTAGGTGATCCCAACTCAGATCAGCCATACACAGAGCCGCTGGGAATTGTGTCCTGAGCCACACCAATGCCTGTCACCTTCACACATTGGCTTAGCATCTTCCCTTGCACCTCTACATCTTTTCAGTGCAGCCAAAGTCCTGACTTTCCCAGTACTGTATGGTAATAATATTGCATTCTCTAACCTCTCTGAATCTTTGCAAGTCCAATTTGCAGGACCTGGAGAAATGAGTTGTGGGCTGATGGCTTTCAGTCAGCTTGCATATAGATAGTCACTTAACAGGCTTAGCAATGTGATCACATTTGTTCAAGAGGATTGAGCTAGCATAGATATAAATACCATTTACTCTTAAAGAAGTTGGCTCCTCTGGATGGAGTTCTTAAGAATCCTGTGACTTATCATCCCTTCATTATAGAGGTCAAGCGTGATTACTTTTTGCATCTGTGCATTTATTTGCAGTGCAGGGTATGATCTGTCAAAGGTTTTTTTATACTTCTTTCCAGCTAAGAATGTAGGAATAAGCTCAAAGTTGCTAACACATCCAAGTAAGCCATTAATAAGGCTAATTATATAACTGCAAATCTGAGTTCTTTTGAATCCTATTTGGATATATGTGTTGCTGGTCAAGTTTTGTAGACACAAGCAAGGTCAGAATGAGTTTCACTTAAGACGTACAAATAAGAGAAATGCAAGTGAAAGGGGAAAGAAGAGGTAGGAAGAAACTCCACTAATAGGTAGTTTTTTCCGGACATCAATGAGGTTTTTAATGTAGATTCACTATTCTGTTGCTGAGGTCTGAAAGTAACTTCCTAGCTTCAGTAAAGTAAACCATATTTAGCAGCAACTCTTAAAAGTGCCTGGGAAGTGAATAATATTCTTTGTGAACAGAGTTTGCCTGCAATACTCTGTGTTGCAGGGTGACTCTTGCAGTGTACTTGAAGGACTAAATCTGGTTTCTAGATTACTTCTGTAGAAAAACTGAGTGGTAAAAGCCCTCTCATTCAGTGTTTTGCTAGAAGGTATTATCTGAGAGTAGCTTATAGAAATTCTATTTTCTTTTAGTTTAATGCTAAATTAACTGTTACTTTTTTATAGGAAGAAAAAGAAAAATCCAGTACTGCTACTGTGCTACAACGTCCAATTTCCATTTGTGGGGCATTCAGCTATATCTTTTGCTATTTTGCTGTCAAAATTAGATTATTTTCTCTGGTTTTAATATTGGTAAGTACTACAATTTCTTATGAGTATTCTGCTAAAAGGAATTATTTGTTAAAATGTTACATACTAATGTTGCTGTGTATTGAGTTTGCATGGCAAGGTTTTGGTACCAGGGGAGATACAGGGGTGGCTTCTGTGAGAAGCTGCTGCTAAAATCTTCCCCCATATCTGATGGAGCCAATGCCAGCTGACGCCAAGACTGACCCAATGCTGGCCAAGGCTAAGTCCGTCAGCAAGGGTGGTAACACCTTTGGGATAACGTATTTACGAAGTGGGTGGGGAGAAAAGACAACTTCAGCAGGAGAGTGAGAATGTGTGATTGAAATGGCTCTGCAGACACCAAGGTCAGTGAAGGAGTGGGAAAGGTGCTCCAGGGGCTGGAGCAGAGATTCCCCTGCAGCCCGTGGTGAAGACCCTGGTGGGGCAGGATGTGCCCCTGCAGCCCATGGAGGACCCCACACTGGAGCAGGTGGAGGCCCAAAGGAGGCTGTGGCCCCAGGTGAAACCCATCTTGGAGCAGGCTTTTGGCAGGACCTGTCACCCCATGGAGAGAGGAGCCCACAGTGGAGCAGGTTTTCTGTCAGGACTTGTGACCCTGTGGGAGATTCACATTGAAGCAGGCTGTTCCTGAAGGACTGCATCCCATGGAAGAGAACCATGCTGGAGCAGTTTGTGAAGAACTGCAACCTACGGGAAGAACTCATGTTGGAAAAGTTTGTGGAGGAGTGTCTCCTGTGAAAGAGGCCCCACACTGGAGCAGAAAAAGAATGTGAGGAATCCTGATACTGAGGAAGAAAGACTGATAGAGATAACATGTGATGAATTGACCACAGACCCTATTTCCTGTCCCCCTGTGCCACTGTGGAGGAGGAGGGAAAAAAAACACAAGTGAAGTTAAACTTAGGAAGAAATGTATGGGGAAGATGTTTTAAGATTTGATTGTATTTATTATTCTATTTGGATTTGACTGGTAGTAAGTTCAGTTAATTTCCCCAAATCAGATCTGTTTTGTCTGTGATGGTAATTGCTGAGTGGTCTCTCCATGTTATCTCAGCCTACAAGCCTTTCTTTATTTTTTTTCTCCTCTGTCTAGCTGAGGAGGAGAGTGATAGAGCAGCTTTTGTGGGCATCTGGTGTCCAGCCAAGGTCAACTCACCACACACTGACGTGCTTCTAAAGGTCACACTTCATAAGTGGAGCACTGTGCCTACTGCCTATTGAATTGCATTTCAAGTTAGTGGATAATAATGTCAAGAATGAGATTCCTACAACAGAAAACATATGGCGTGCTTATGCTTGAAGACTCAGAAAAAGCATAATCTGAAACTCTGTATGTTTGATAATAGAACCTTCCTATCCTCTCTGACTTTCTCTGTGATACCAGTGAAAATATTTGAATAAGTGAATCATAAGGGTAGCAGGACTCTGAGCCATGTAAGCATTTCTTTATTTGCAGGATGCACCTTCAGTTGCAATACCTGTAGAAATGTAAGGTAGTTCTTGCTTGGTCCCATGCCTTGTTTTGGGAATGGAGTGCATTTGGGAATTAATCATTTAGAATGAAGCCCAACACCATGGCACTCACTGCAGACAGTCGTCTGCACAGACAGAGACACATCTGATATAGCTATTGGAATGGGACTGAATGTTTCTTAAATTAGACCAAAATGATCATAACAGCTCCATTGTCAAAGGCAGCTGTTCTGTCTGTACTCCAAAAAAAAAAAAAAAAAAAAAAAAAAGTGGAAGTAAGCAAGCATTGCTATCAGTATAGAATACTAAGACTCTGTTTTCAGAGTTGCAATGTCTTTAGTAGTAGGGTAGCAATTTCTGAGGTGCCTGTGTTGTAAGATCATTAACTGCAAACTACACTGTCAGTCAAATGAAGAATGAAGCCTAAAATATGAGCTAATCTGAATCTTAACCTGAAATTTATCAAAGCTCTGATGTATAAACAGATACAGAGACTTCAACCCCCTGGTCAGGGTTGCAATAGACAACACCACTCCACCACCTCAAATCAGTAAAAGACAACTGAATGGCGGTTTTCTTGCTCCAGGTTTGTATTTCCAAATACAGTGCGTTGTAGTAACTCTGATGAACAGAAAGGCAGAGACCAAAGTGGTAAGAACTGCAGAAAAAGAATTACCTCTTGCATGCCATAAAAGGACACCATGTGCCAGAGAAGCTGTGCAGGAGCTCAGCAGTGGGATCTCTTGCAAAAGAAATGACCAGAGCAGCATGTAAGGAACATGGCAGTACACACCCATTTAGACATATTTCCCTTTTACAACGTCACATTTTTTTCTAACAACTGGTTGACTTTTGGGAGAGAACTGCAACTTTAAGGGTGTGTCAGTCAGGTAAGGGACAGAAAGAGAGGCAAGACTCATCAGAACATTGGCGAACTTCTAGAAAAAAAGTGAAGCACTTCTATTCTAACAGTTGAACAAAGAGGACAACATGGAGGTAATTCTTGGAGTCACAAGTCCGTACTCTCAGAAGAGAAGTACCAGTACTTATCACTACCACATGGAAACTCTTCCAGAGGAAAAAAACCCCCGAAACAAATATGTAAACAAAACTACCCATTTTGTGGGTATTAAATCAGCAATATGCATTCATCTAATGGAATGGTAACAAATGCCATCAATGAGATACATTGTTGCCAATGATGTAAAATGTAATCTAGGTGGGAAAAATCTGTATGTAATGAATTCAGGGTGAATCTATATTGGCTGGATTGAAGAGCCTTCTGGAGATCAAGAAACCAAGAAGCTACTCAACCACCATTATTGTAAGAAAATACTGTTTCCTTGACATTGCAGCCTCAGGAATGGTGCTTTTCTCCCTTTGCACAGAATCATGTCAGAGAAGAGGAAAATAATTTTGACTGATTATAGTAATGCAACTGTTAGCAATTGCGCTACCTGTAGATCATCACAGCCTGTAAATTTGACTCTAATATTTAAACATAAAATAAACAGGCTACCTTAAAAAGAATAAAGATATTAAAAATCAACATGAAGAGAAAACACAGCTGTTTGTTAGGGGAGATGTTCAGGGGCTAACAAATTTAGAGCTTGAACATGTATGCCCACACATGCATATCTTGAGACCATGCAACTTTCTTCCTATATTTTTGAAACTGTAAGTAGCAAACTCATGAATGTTCACTGGAATTTTACTAATAGGAAAAGAGAGTGCATGTTTTTCCAAGATTAGTACCAACATTGGCAGCAAGTTAGTGCTCTGCACATCTCTGCCAGGAGGTGATGGTTGTATGTACTTTTAAAGAAATGGTTGTGTTTATTTTTCTTTTTCACTTTAACTTGAATTTTGCTTCTCTAACAAGGAACATCAAAAAGATGTAGCTAGTGACCTTGTGGAAGCAGCTCTTTTGTATAGTCCTGCTTGAGTGGGGGTTTTTAGTTGAGCTGTCCTTCAATTATAATGAAAAGAAAGGAATAATTAATATAAGTTTGCTCCCCCTCTCATCTAACCAAACAACAGACTTATTCATTTTACCTATGTTAGTACTCATTAAAACATTCCCATTCTCTAAGCCTCTGGGTTCATTTACATCTTTAGAAACATAATTAAACTTCAGTCATCCATAGCTGTCTGTCCACATTTGATACTGCCAGAAGACAGTAATGAGATTAATAACTTCCAACAGGCGTGTCAGGGAAGGAAGCTGACACCACCCTTGAGATGGACTTTGTCTTGAGCATGGAGACCTCTCTATGTCCAAGTCCAGCAGGGAGTGTGTGTGGGCAGGGAGGAGGATATAAAGGGTGACAAAAATGTGATTTGGGGTTTCCAGGGATGACTGCTAACTTTGCATGTCTCAGATTTGGATGCCAGCTGGACACTTCAGAGTGGTCTGATTTTTAGAGAATATGTGGGAGGCATTCTTTAAAAATCAAGATCCTTTAATGTTCTGCAAAAGAGATACTTTGATATAGAATTACTTGGTGTGATTTGCAGAAAATTTTGAACCACACTTTCGTAGGATTTTTGCTAGTTTGTTTTTTCTGCATAAATAGTGTTTCTAATTTCCCTCCAGCATTTCTTGAATGAAGAATTCATTAATTTATGAAAATGCTGAAATAGAATAAATAAAAAGATTATATATAGATATCTAAAAAATGTGTATGCACTGTATAGCAACATGGGCTGTCATTTTAAATTAGTGTGCCACACAGAAAAGGGAATAAAATTAAACCCATTTCCCATTACTTTAATGGATGTTTTGGAGAACATGTATTGCACTGCTGCTCTACCTTTCTCTTTTTCTTAACCTCTTTTTCCCAAATTTTTTGTTCATTGTTTTCTCTATTCTTTTTGTGTATTGTGTCATTCCTTCTTCTAATTTTCTGCCTTCCTCTCTGTCCTTCAGCAGAGCTTTGTTTTTCTTTTTCCAGCTCTCTGAATTTCTTCTCAGTTTCACCAAAGACTCTCAGGGCTGTGTTCCTGTGTGTCCCTCCTATAACTCCTGACTCTGTCTATTCCACTGGTTTTTTTATACTCTTCCTTCTACATCTTCTTCGTGTTTTCCCTGGTAACCTTCCTACTATTTTTGCTTTCCTCTTTTCACTTATGAGTTTAAACACACATGAGAAATTTCTTATTGTGACAAAAAGCCAGTCTCTCATCTAGCCCTCCCTGGCTTCTGCTCTTGGCCTCAGCAATGGACTTCTAGGGGAAAACCTCTGGCCTGTTCTGTTGGAAATGGTTTCCAGCAAAAAAGGTGCCAAACAGTGAGAGCCAGGCCAGTGTGTGATGGTTATCAGGTATAGTAAAGAAGGATGTGACTTAATCTATGAGAGAAAGGGGCTCTGCAGGAAGAAGTTCCTCTGAGACCTGTCTGACATCAAGGAGATAGAAAGAGGAGGTTTAACAGAAGCAGGGAATCTCTTCTGGGACCTCATCCAGCCCTTGCTCTCAATGACATAAAAATATCTTGACTGTATCTCAAAATACAAGCAATATTTATTTTTAAACATCAGACCTATCCTAGGGAAAAAAAAATCCAACCCTACTTGGTTCACACAATTTAAATCTTTAAGCAACTTACTGTTTTATTAATGACTTATAATTAACTGGCAATTACAGAACTTTACATACAGGATTATTAGCCATACAGAAAATAAACCATAATAACACACTTCCAAAATGACAATAAACACCTATAGATTTCTAACCATCCTAATGAAGGCATCCTAAAAGTTCCTAGGCTAATTTTCTCCTCACCCTGCAGAGGTGCCTGCATCTACCCCTACCCAGTCCATCCACACCCAGTACAAGTGGGTTGCAAGGCTGCTCTCTAAGGCCTAGGCAGAGGTGACCATGATGGCTGGCAACTTCTGTCTGTGCCAGACCAGGTTTTCTCTCCAGCATCTTTCCTCCATGTTACAGATCTTCATGCTTCCTAGTTTATTGCTTTTCAAGTTGATTTCTTCTTCCTATCAAAAATTGGTGTAATTCCCTGGTTGCTTTTTAACCTGGCTGATGGCCATCTTTCTCTTTAACCTCTTTTTCAGAAGCTACAGGATTAAGTGCAAAGAATCTACATCAGAACATTGTTCCACCCACACTGACTAGCTTTGCTAATAAATAGGATTTAATAGCTTGGTTAGTATCTCTGTAATCTGTCATGACATCTTGCTCTGAGCTGGCTTTTGAGACTGCTATGTTATTCCGTGTAAACAAGCAGATATAGAAAACTCTTGCAAGCAAGAAAGCAAAAATGAATAAAAAACTACCCATGAGGAAGGCCTGTGAATAAGGGCTAAAAAACACCTAGGCTCTCTGAGGTAAGTCTGCAGCATTGCTCTCTAGTTTGCAAGGAAAGCCAGTCTGAGCTTTTGCAGATGAGGTCTGTATTGAATCTAACTGTGGTTTTTCAACTGTACAACCCATTCCCCTGCCAGAATTTTTTGTGTCTCTGGAAGACTTCCCAGAAGAGGACATGTGCCTGCATTTCAGTTCTTCCAGTTCACATCCTTGCATCTTAATTCAAACCCTCCTTCTCTCCAGAGTGTCTGTCTTAAAGGCAAATAAGGAACAGCGTGAGGTTAATTGCCACCACTTACAGGATGAAGATGAAAATATTTGTGGGGCCAGGTTTGAATGAGAAACCAACAGTACCAGCACCTTAAGGTTTGAATGAGAAACCAACAGTAGCAGCACCTTAAAAGACACAAAGAAAAATCATCAGATCTCTTTTACCAAAGCTGTAACTTGGCATTAGTGAAGTGTAGCATTAGATAAGATTGAGACTATATATACATCTATATGAACTTATGATTTTTTTAAATACTCCTACAAGCCAGGCAATTATACTAAAATCTAACTGTTGTTAAACAAACACTCTTAATTTTCAAATGTCTACGGTTCTATATCGAATATTTTCAAAAAGAAAATGCAAGGTCTGGCCCCTGAAGAGAATTACTGCCTGATAAAAAGTGCCAGTTTAGGATCCCAACTATACTTTCCAGAAAATAGGTGTTTGGTATATATGGAGAATAATTAAATCAAATTAAAATGGGAAGTTTATATGCTGTAGAAAACCAGAAAGGAAGCAGAATTCAGAGTTGTTATTAGTCCCATAGTTTTCTTGTATTGGTAACAATATGAATAGTGGGGAAAAAATGGGAAATTTTATAAGAGAAACATACCTGAGTGGGGCAGAATAATTGCAGGGGGGAAAAAACCCCCATCCAGCTATGCTTTTAGTTTCCGAAACTTGGAAGATGTTTTGGCTGAGAAAAGATGAGGATTTGTACAATGAGAGAAGTTAAACTTGAAAGAGATTTTGAAAGAAAGAGCTTTCTGCACATACAAAACAGAAAAGGCATCTTGCACTGGAACTCAATGACAAAATAAGTGAATTGTCAGAGTAGAGTTACGTGCAGAAACCTGCAAAACAAGATAAAGTCTAAGGTCTTCTGGAAGCTGAAGAGATCCCCAAGAGAGGCATGGATAAAGATGTCGAGGGTACCTAGTGACTGGAGTGGAAACTAGATACTTTCCAAACTGAATTCTGCAGTTCACTGAAGTCTGAAACGTCAGAAATTGTCACTCAAAAGGGAGGACTGGGGCTGCTGAGAGAGGATCTAGTCATCCTTGAAAGGAACAGGGCCAGCCAACTAAAGGAATGAAGATGTGGTTGAATTGGATCAGCTGTGAAACCAGCAGCAGAGGCAGTGAGCAAATGTTGACAAATTCCATATGTTCAGCTTTTCAGGTAAGGCAGATTCATTCTAGAAACAGGACAGGAGTGACAACTGATGAATTTCTAAATGTTTTTGAGAGGGGGAATTAGGCTGGTTTTGAAGAGATTGCTGGTATTCTTCTGCATTTTTTTTTTCTCATCAGTCACAACTGTCAGCAAAATTGTGGATTAAATTTCCAGAAAATAAACAAATAATTGTCCTAGTGGAAGATTAATGGCTGGCTATGTGGCAGGAAAATGAGAACCCCTAATCTGGAAAGAATCCACATATACACAATATAGACTGTGTATGTATGGCAGGGCAGTCCTACATTTATTTAATGTATATCTGTGAAATTAATTAGGTGGACAGTTTTAAACTTTTAAATGCCAAGAAATTTCAGTATTTTATTATGAAATTTAGCTATTTCATTGAAAATAACAGGGGAAACCTCAAGAAAAATGGTTAGTTTTTTTTTAAACTTTTCCTCTATACATGACTGGTTTGTAATGGTCTCCATTAATTTCATGTGAAAGCATTTATTTCCATACATGTCTACAAAAATACAGACACATACATGTAAATGGTACCTCAAAAATCATCTATATCCAAATCTGTGAACTTTTCTGGTAGAGAAGAGGTAATTTGTCCACACCAAAATATGCTGTCATCATGTAGAAAAATATATCAGGCATTTAGATACAACTGGGTTTGCTACATGACTGTTTGGCTGCTTTACTGAGATAGCTGACCAGCTCTGCAGAGGGTCCCACATCTTTTCATCAGAGGTTAACAAAGGGATTGACTGATACCCTGATTTCTAATAGGAATGGGGGAAACGACTCATGTCTATTAGCTCCACAGGGAATTTTTGGGTTCATAAACTGGTTCGAAGGCATGGAAGTATCCCAGATAACGGCACATTAGTATGGCACAGTGCACAAACTAACGAGCCTTGCCTCTTGGGGGAATCATTAGGCTGAGGGCAGTGCTATTTTGACATGAGTACTTTGCTCCCACTGCCACAGTTAACTCGATGCTAGCTTGGTGGGAGGGGGTGAAGTCTCTGAACCATCCTGTATTGCTACATGGTGTGCACTGGCTTGCAGTACCTCCAGTTATGGTGCTTAGGTAATCTAAATTTGGTTAAATTAAATTTTTACCAAATGAAGTTAAATTAAATTGCTTCTGAAATTGTCTGTTATATATCGGACACAGTTTCTAGTCAAGTCAATGGGTCATTCCATGGACTTCACTGGGTGTTATATCAAACTTCAGACATTTCCATATAAGAGAAATAACAACAAAGTGGGGGAAGGAGGAGAAGGAAATGTAAACCAGACCCTGGCTTGGCACATTAGGAAATTTAGGCAGATACTGCACTAAGAACACGCTGTCTTATCTTCAAAGGCAAAACAGAGTCAAGCCTCAGTTATGACAATCTATGCAGAGAGAGCTGCAGGGCTAGTTAGACGATGAGAGACTGATTTCATGAAGAAAGATATACCAGCTGACAAGAACACAGAATCATTTTAAAAAGCAGTGCAAAATGTGCTGGTTTTTTCTGACATTTCCCTCTAGCTATACAGAGACAGCAAGGACGTCCTACAGAAACGGGTGTTAGCTTTAGTTCTCAAGAGATCCCACCTGAATTTCTTGTTCTGCCACAAACTTTTTGTGAAACCTTGAGCAAATCTCTTAGCCTTAAATCCACACAGGTTATTTAAGTTTCCTACTGCCAGTTTCAGTCCCTTGCTTGCATTGATTTCCAAGTCATAATGTTTTTTATCGGTGGGTGCCGGGTGCACTTTCTGAAGAGTGCAGTAGCTGAGCACCCATATGGATTAGCCTTTCAGCTTTCTTTTGTGCCAATTCCTCCTCAGTAAGCCAGGAAAGGAGGTGCTGAGAAGTTCAGCTGTTATCCAGGCTAGCTTTAAACACAGGAGTTCTGTAGAATGGCTGCAATGCTCTGGTTTTGGGGTTTTTCTTTTTTGCTGAGGGAGGAAGGGTTAGTGCAGTTTTTTCTATTAGCTGTATTTTCCATGTTGCAACAGCAATACTGTTGTGGTGCAATGATAATAAGTGTATTTAAAGAGTTTGAGACTACATAGGCTGTGAATCTAAGCAGCTGGTTTTCCATCTAAAAGTGGTAAAAACACAGAAATTGTAGAGGGCCAGTTCTGAGCAACTGAGTTTCTTGATGCTGCTGTCAAGGATGTGTTTGTATTGCACAGCACAGTGTCATAGCCTGCTTACCTGGGCTGCCTCATTCTGAGGGGAGGCAGCTGTTTCAGCACACAAACCACTCCTGTTGTGAGTGCTGCACTAACATAGCTACAGAGTTTTTAGAAATGGCTTTACTCGTTGAAAGCCAGCCTGGGAGCTCCGTCACGTCCAGCGTGCATGCAGGTGCTCAGAAGTATGCATGAAGTGAAGATCAGCATCAGACTAGCACTCAGCTGATTCCTGATATCTGAAGGCAATGCTTCATTACTCTGAAGCAATTATATTTTGGTTGGACAATTGGTCTCTAAACCCTCATTAAAAGGCTCGTATATGCACCAAAGGGTCGAGGAACTGCTTTGTAAATAGAGGCAGACAGGTCCTCGGCTGTGTAAATCAGTGCAGCTCCCTTTAAATCAATGAAGCTATTCTAGCACACTCAAGGTGAAGACCTGACTCAAAGACTGATGGAGGAGAGGTGGCACCAAGAATGAGATTTTTCTAAGGCTCTCAACATTAGTCTGACTCCATGCCCATTTCCTCTGGAAAGAAAAGTCTTATTAAATTCAGAGGGAACAGATGCCAAGCTGAAGGCTGAGAAATCCCATACCTCAGACCAAGAGTGTCACAGATGGAGCATCTCTGGTGAGAGATGACTGACTGTGAGGGTTCAACAGTTTGGTACAGTCCTTCTTGGTCAGCAGTGACAAAGCTGAAAAACTCTTGTCCACTCAAAAATCAGGAGAGGAAAGCCAAAACAAACATGATAACCAAAAAGCAATGTATTTCCACTGCATCCCCAGTTACTGAAACAGACAAGCTACAAAACCTTAGATTCTCCCTGGACTCCAAGATGTAGTGTCTAACTGATTTCAGAGTAGCTTTTTGGATATATGTTTCCATGAGGATTTCAGGACTTGTTTAGGGCCAAACTCTCCTTTTTGAAGCTGATGTTACCATATGCCTAAAAGCATGTGAGTAGGGGGGTGAGGGCTTGGTTTTGAGGAGGGGAGTGGGATGGTGTCAATATACACTGAAATGCTTAGTATCTTTGCTGATCCATTGGGGAATCAGAAAATGTTGGATTAATTGACCTTCACTCTCTTTGCTGTATTGGATCTAATGACCAACAGATGCCAGTACAGCATAAATAAATCAAAGAATTTAATTAAAGAAAAAACGTCAAGCAAAGGGGCCGAAAGTAACATTTAAGCAACCCTCCCCTCAGACAACCTTTTGTATAAGGATACAAAAATAGAAATGTAAGTTCATACATTAACTTCTAATGGAGCAAGGAATGGGTTAATGTAACTGGAGAAGATAAATGTCGGGATAATTTTTTAAGTGCTTTATCTGCTAATAGCACTGAGCCCGAAACAGCACAGATGTGTTAATGTAACTTGATCAAGCTGATTATATAGCAGCATAAAGACATTTTCCTTATCTGCTGGCCTCATCATCATTCATTTTCAGTATGTTTGAACTGACTACACTACACATCAGTAGTTATGCTCTATATGCAGTAAAATTACCACATTACATGTTTGCAATGATTATGTATATATATTTGCTTCCTAAGGACAGGAAGCTTTCCATCATTCTTGGTCTGTGCGAGTGCTTTCACTGTGGAAACTGTTTCACACAGGAAACATTTCATTTATCATGACTATCTTCTCTGAATCAAATAGATATGGTTAATTCAGCAACAAGAAGATTCTTGACAAGAACATGAGGATATCCCTCAGTAACACTTACTTACCTCAGTTGGCTTCAGAAGAGACTTCCTGAAAGAATAAGTTCATTTTTCTGAATAAGGGTCTAAAAATGTAGATTTTAGATAGTCTTGACCCATGGTTCACAGGCAACCTGCTGTCTGTAGGGCCTTCTCCATTACCCACTACCCTAGGGAATATAAATGTTAAAACTTAATCTGGCAGGGAGAGAGAAATACAACATTGTCTGCAAAATGTTTCTGTGTTATGGCTGGTGGGACAGCAATGGGAACAGTATTCATGTGGAAGTAGGCTAAGGAGGGTATAATTTTTAGCTCTACTGTGGAAGCAGCTCCCCAGCTGTCTGGGGTTCTCTGTAGCACAGACAATGGTGCTGGCACAGACAGTCATTTAGGAAGCCATACTTAAATGCTATAATTTAGGGGAGCACACTGTGCATGCTATATTTTATAGAAAGCAGAAGAATCCCTGCTTTCATCAGTTACTTAGATTACTCTTTGAAGCTTTAAGTATTGCCTCTATATGTATTTTTTTATAACTCCTGTTTCCATCAATAGTGAAATCTTAAAAGAAAAAAGAAAACATCATTAAAAAGTTAGGGAATAAACAGAAAGTACTGTTTTGGGTAGGAAACTTTTAATGTTAGCATTTGTATCTGAACACATGCAGTGCCAGTTCTTCATAATTATCAACAAATAGAAAGTGTAGGCACAGGGGAAAATATGAAGATGGAAGTCCACGATGAGAGACATAATGCCTAAATTATTATTATTTTTGTAAATTCTCCTTTAGTATTCTTCTAATAGAGGAGAGCATATTTGACACTCTTTTTAACAGCTTCACTAATTGTTTTGTTTGCTTTGTTCAGAATCTGGAGAAGTTTGGTAATCTTAATACCACTGCATGGCCCACCAGCAGTAGCCCCAAAATGGAAGCAGCTTATTATGAGATGTTATCTTCACACCAAGAGACATTTTGAGGTAGTAAATAGCAGTTTGTGGAATAAAGCAATTGAAAATATGCAAGTATGCTCAGCAAACAGATGGTGTTTAGAATGAGCTGGGTTCACTTTTCATAGCTCTAGCTCAAAATATTTGATTTAAAAGTTCACTTTGAAGTTTTTTCTCCCCTAATCCCTTAGTAAGCTATAGTGGTCTGGTAGGTTATCTGCCGCCTCAGCTTGAACATCGGCTTTCATTTCTTGAGTATGATCTTACTTGCAATTAGACCATATAAAATACCAGATATTCTGTTCTATTAAAAAAAGGGGAAAAAATAAAAGAAAGAAAAAACCCACCAGTTCTGCAAACAGCAGTTTCTGCATTCAGGAAATTGTACTCTAATAGCTCCAATAAGCCAATGGGATGTTTCTGGAAGGAGTTATAAAAGATAGTATGCCTGGTTATGATGAACTCAACTTGTTCGTGGGAGGTTATTTTTATTAGAAAAATTGAAAGATTTAAACATAATTTCAGATTTGAAAAGGTTGCTCTCAATGAAAGGTAAATCCAGCAAAACCCAGGCAGACCTGTCAAGTGGAATTTGTAAATACTCATTCCTATTCCTTTATCCTACTGCATTAATGGGACAGAAGTTTGTCTATGCTCAATAACTAGCATGGGACTGGAAACTAAAGAGGATTTGTGGTCAGCACTGGCTTGGGACAGAAGAGTTGTACTTGGCTTTCTTCTTTTTAAAAATGACCACTACAATAGCCAAGATTGCAGTGTTAGAAAATGTATGGAAAGGCTGAAATAATGACCTTAATTGAAAGGAGTGAATGCAGGGCCCATTTTGGCAGTGTCTGTATCCATGAGTAGTTACGTGCTCCATGCTAGGTTTTGTTTCTGAGTCAGAGAGGCATTGAAGGGGACATGAACTGTCCCAGTATGGGGCAGTGAGAACACTTCAGGTACAGTCCCTGTCTCTGGTGAAATTACCAAGCGGTGATTTTAACTGAAGCTTGTTACCTTGTGCCTTCTGGCCATTTCCATGTGAATGCTGAATGTGCTGCTTGCACACCTTGTCTCAGTATTGTCACAGTACTCCTAATGTTGTCTTCAGGGCCAAGCTGCCCACCCACCAGACCAGCCCTCAGCATGGAGTTAGTCAGGAAAGAACCTAACCCCGTATCTGTGCAGTGACCCCTGGGCCTGCCAGCCTTTCCAGAAACTCTTCTGGGTGTTCCTGCTTTCCCAGTGACTCCCTTCTTGTGACTCTCCCGAACACAACTGCTACAGTGGGCCAACACATGTCCCAGAGCCTGCAGCTGCTCTCTGTGACACCGTGTCCCTGTGCTCCAGCTTGCTCACATGCAGCGTGTCCTTGACATGACACCAACAGCCCAACCATGGCATCTCAGTCCACTTGCTCAGAGGGCTGACTGAACTAATCCCACTACCTGGAAGATGATCCTTTCTCTTCTTTTCTGACAATATCAAGGCCTGGTTTGCTGGGTTTGTGCTTGCCCTGGAAGAGCCAGTTTCTAAGTCCAGGGTTCTTAGGTGGCCCTTGCATGGCCAGGTACAGTGTCAACCATGAAGCACCACACCTCTTGCCAGCTACTGCCGTGTGTGTGCATTTAGCACACGAAACTTTGCACATCAGCCATAGCTAAAACTTGCTTGGATGCACTTCCCCCTCTGACTTCCTCAACCATCACACTATTCCTTCCAGTTTTGACTGGAAGTTGTGCTGTACCACTTTGAACAGGTAATGGCCCATATCCTCTGTGCAAAACACACAGGCAGAGAATGATGAGACACTGACACTTTAGCTAGGAAAATATGAGAGGAAAGGGGAGAGGAAAGGAAGGAAAGAAAGAGACATGGAGTGGGAGAGAGAAGAAAAGAAAGGCAGGCAGAGGGAGAGAGAGAGGAAGAGAGAAGGGGAGGAAATATGACAGAGAGAAATGCTATGTCATGTACTTAAGCCCAGGATTTTCTGGAGGGACCTAAGGGACCAGTACTGCAGATGATGAAATGTTACTCTGGCAGAGAATGTATTTGTGGACATTATTATTTTTGCACTGACATTCTGGTAGAGAGAAGAAAACTATCTCTCTATTGGTACCCATCACTAGAGAAAGTTTTAGGAATACTTCTTTCTTGTCTGCTCTCTTCTGCATAATTTTGAGATTTGGTTGGTTCATTTGTTTTTAACTTTTTTAGAAACAGATACACCCTCTCTTCCTGTTAATTCATCTGCCTTGTATTTTTTAATAGGCAGGGGTATTACGGCAGCACTCAAGATGCAACAGGGTGTCCCCTTTGCAGACTCTTCATAGTAGTTACACAGCTTCACCACAGAGCCGGGTTCCTAGGCCTGAACAGAAACACAGACTGTCTTCATGTACCCTAAGATGTTATGACAGAATAAAAATAGCTGTTTGTTGCTAAAATGTGAGTTTACTGTTTTTCTAGTGTACTTTAAAAGGCAAGTTCTGATTATAAAGAAAGCAAGTAGTATCACACACAGTAGTGTTTTTTAAAAAAAGCTACTATTCTAGCATGAAAGACTCTTAGAGGAAAATTTTCACTGTGATTGGCACAACTCTCTTGCTTTTTACTGATAATGTTTTCTACAGAAGTAGACCAGAAGTCCAGAATACTTTCTTTCCTAGGCTGGGGAGATATAGACAAATGTACCAATTGTATATGCCAATATAATACTGTATTCTGTGGCTGTCAAAACTGGATCAATTATACTCAATATTCTTTTCTACTGATGGGTTCCTAGGACACAAACATACATATGCCACTTAAGGATACATTATTTGAAAATGGAATTAGCAGTAGGCAATCAGAGCCACAAAAATAGGATACTTATCAGAAACCATGCTTGTAACTCACATGATTCAGGAGAAGCAAATGTGGAAATATATCTTCATAAAAAATTCACACAGTCACAAATTGTGCCATCTATTTCTGTACACTACTTTTTTGTTACTCCTGGAGAGAAAAGGTCTTTTTATTTAAAATAATTATTGTTGGTTTTTTGGAAGACATAAAGTATTCATCTTTTCCCATCTCCTGCTGCCTTCTAGAAGTAGTCAAAGAGCTGAAATTAATTAAGTTCTGACCTCATGTCAGCTTTGTGTATCATAATTAACAGAAAACAACATCCTTAAGGTCTAAGATCTGCACAATTAAAGCCAGAAATCTATGAAAAAACCCCAAGATTAAAAAGAAAGCATTGGGAGAGAGAGTTTAAAAGTTGAATTCCCTTGCATGGGGAGATACAGTCACTGAAATATTCACCTAAGTTACCCAGGTGCGTTTACATAAATCCCTTTGTTCTCCTGTGCAATTACCTTTCCATTTGTCTCCACGGAGTTTCCTGTCTTTAAATCTTGTATGTTTTTCTCATTTATTTCACATTTACATCTTACAGCAAAGACACTCTCAAAAACAAATATGCATTTGGATAACAGAGGTAATCAGGATGCATCCTGGATTCAGCCCTGGTGTATGCAGAACAGCCCATAGTTCTCTTATAGCACCTGTTATTGGCTGCCAAGAAAAAAACACACACCAGTCAGGGCACAGTTTTCTCTGACTTAATTTCCTAAAAATCCTGGGGTGTGAAGATCTACTGACTGATTTCACTACATTATGCTGTTTTTGGAGATGCATTAAACTAGAAAACCTGGAAAGATTTATTCTGCATTTTGTTTCTCACTGACTTACACCAGGGTCATTTGCCCTCATGCTCTCACCTCCAAGAAATGAAGCCTTTGCTTATTTACTTTCCGAGCTTGGTAATTTATAAACATGTGCGTTTGATGTGTCTTTAATGCTACCTTTCTTTTCTCTCCATATTAAAAAATTTGATATAATTTTTGGATTGCAGAGCTCAAAAAGTAGCCAGGTGGTCTCATTTCAAAAATCAATATAATATTTTTTTGCTTCAGAATGCAGTCCTTTACCATTTCCACTTTGCCCTTGAGAAAAAATTGAAGAAAAATGTTATATTAAAACCCAAAAGATTGACTTTTTTTCCTTCAGTGTTATCACAAAAGGGGAGAAGAAGCAAAATTAATTAAAGCAAACCTTGATTTTCTGTTAAGAACAGTTAATTGAAAAAAAATATTTAAAGTGTTTTGATGTCTTCATTGGTTTTCTTGATTATTTCTCTGGATTAATCTTTAATAGTCCTTGGTACAGTCTCTCTTTCTACTGATTTCTGTCAAAACTCCAATTGTTCTACCTGAAGGGTGCTTAAATCATCATTTTTATTTTTATTGGTTTTTTCCTGTTATCTCTACTGTTATTTTGACTTTTTTTTTTTTGTCTTACAGCACCTTTCTTCCATGGTTATTTTATACTAATAAATTATTTTCTTGTTATTGAGCCTTCCTCCTGTATAGTACCTTTCAGTTTGAATTCCTTGGTCCTATTGGCATGTTCTTAAATCAACATTTGGTCACTTATGAATGTATCCTCGGGGGAGTTAATTTCATAAGATCTTTAATGGGAGAGGACAAGAACGCATCCTTTAAAGAAGTCACAACCTGGGTGCACCTTTCAGTCACCTGCATTTTAGAGAAAATCTGCCAGCTTGTCTTTTCATTGAAACTAAGAGTGATCTCATCTGTCTGTGTACTGTCCCTGTTGAAACTGGATAGCCTTTTGCAGAGTCTTGATCCAAAGGACTTTTGAATGTTCTCATTTAGGATTATTCTTCCAGTTCACTTTTTTCCTCCACTGATGCAAATTTCCTTCGCTTCCTGCCCACCGTGACCTTTCAAGTTCTCTCAAAGGCACATTGGTTGTCACAGTCTTGTCTCCAAACACAAAGTCTAATGATAAAATTGTGATTCTGATTTCCTTTCTCAGAAATCTTCTTTAGTATCCAGCACAGGTTTCTGTTTTATTACTCTAATTCTTTCCAGCTGAAGACTTATCTTATCCTTGTCTATCAGAAGTGCAAGAGCTCAAATAACCTTAGAGTGCTGTTCTGAATATGTAACTCAGGGGGCCTCATCCAGGCCCTATTTCTTCAAAAAATTTAAGACAATTCTCTTTCCCTTCAGTGCCCCATACAGAATCCCTTTTCTGTATATGTACTCTTATCTTTCCTTACTAACTTCTGTATTCTGTCCGTCATGAAACCCTTCTTAAATTTTTCTCCTGTCTTCTGAATTCCTTTCAGCTTATAGTTGTACCTAACTTTGCATTCAAAACATCATTTCTATTTTGCAAAGCTTGCTAATGTTAATCCATTTCTGTAAAAGTAAATCCCCTTGTTATGGGACTGATTTTGTCTTCCTTGGTAATATTAATTAATGCAGTAAGAAATCTGTAGAGCTTCTCTCCAGCTTGAGAGGCTTCTTCTGACCCTTCCATGACATTCTGTACAGTCTATGGCCATGCTAGAAACAAAGTCAATGTGCTAGAAGATTATTCTCTGGCTCAGCCAGGATTGTTTTTTTAACCTGAACTATATTCTCTGTTTTCAACAAAAATTGCCTGGAGCAGAGACTTATTTAATAGAATTGTAGATTGGCCTGAGTTGGAAGGGACCTTAAAGATCACAGAGTTCCAGACCCCCTGCCATGGGCATGGACACTTTTTACTAGACCAGGTTGCTCCATCCAATCTGACTTTAAACACTTCCATGGATGGGGCATGCACAGCTTCTCTGGGCAACCTGTTCCAGTGCCCCACCACCCTCACAGTAAATAGTTTTTTCCTAATATCTAATCTAAACCTACTCTCAGTTTGAAGCTATTCCCCCTTGCCCTGTCACTACACGCTCTTGTAAATCGCCTCTCTCCCTGTGTCTTAAAAGTCCCAAAGGGCATTGTTCAAACTTAAAAAATACTGGTTACTAGCAGTGAAGTGTAGCATTAACCGCAAAGGTAACAGGGAGAGAAAAAGTTTAGAAAAGTTCCATAAATAGGTTGAAATGAGGACATACAAAGACTGTCAGCTGTTTCAATTGAAATGCATTCTGTCATTCTGGAAAAGTAATCAAATGAACAAAGGCAGAGGAACAAATTATTGAACTCCTAGTTCACTTTAACTTGCCCTAATCCTGTTTTCAAATAGTAGCACAAAACTGGCAAGTTTTGTACAGAATTAGAGGGAAAGAAGCCTAGAGGTACAACAGTGTGGGAAATGTCAACTGTTGTCTCTCAGCTGTTTGGGGCCTCACTTTATTTTCAACTGGCTGCCAATTCTAGCTGACATTGCTGCTTTCTGGAAGGGAAAAGCAAAGCTGCTGTTTTTGTTATCACTGTTGTTCAAGCCACTAAAATAGGACTAGCTACAGCTTTTGCTGTTGTTCTGTGTAACAGAGGACTTGAAAACAGCATGTTTACAATGTATGAAGAAGCCATTGAAATAACATTTCCCTGGTAACTCTCATTAAAGTTGTCTTAGTATTTCCTTCACTGATAGTCTTTTTTTTTTTGTTCCCTTCCATGGCTTATTGAACAAGATAATTATTTCCAAAACAGTAAGTAGGGGGTTCTGGCTCACCCTTCACTCTTTCCAGACATCGAAATCAACTGTGCAAAAGTGGCAATAAATCCACTCTTGAAATTAATCCATAAAGGACATGCAAAATCTGTATTTAAGAACATACAAATACAAAGGCAATTAGGGATGCCCATCACGGGAAAGGGGACAGGCTTTGGATCCAGTGTTCCAGGCCAGCAAGAACCATTTTCTCATGTATGTTGGCAAACCATCTCCTACCAGGTATTAACGTTCACCTTATTGCCCATGTAGCAAGTTCAAGTTTAGAGTTCACTAAAATACAAGAATATAAAGAAGCTATCTAGTCCTGATTTGAAAACATCTAGTTTTCCTCTGTAATTCCCTTTTGTGGGTTAATCATACCTTTTTTGTTTTAAAAAAAGTGTTTGCTTTTTTTCTCAAATTGTCTGGTTTCTCTTTCCAAATACTGTATCTATGTCTGTCCTTGCTTTAATAAGAAAGATACTGTTTTAGTACCTTACATTTTCTTCCCATGAAGATATTTATATGCTGACATCAAGTCAGATGTCAGTCTATTTTTCTGATAAAATAAACAGACTGAACTTCCCACTTCTGCTACTGTTAAATATTTTCTCCAGTCATGAAGGAATATATCTGTTTTTTCCCTACTCTCCCCCAACACTGGCATTTAAAATACACTTAAATGTGTCCATTAAAAATGTATGCAGTTTTCTAGTATCAGCATCATGATTGTAACAGAGGTAAATCATTTCTCCATATGCAGTCTCCGTGCTCTAGCAAGTAAAGCATGAGAAATGTGCCAGCATTTCTTACCCCAGTGTGGGGTTCACCATGGCTTATCCAACAAAACTCACTGAATTTTCTTTGAGTGACTGCATTCTAGGACACAGCTCCCAAGATACAGTGCTGATAGGGCCTCTATCTCTTCTCTCCAGATGTTACTTCATTGATTTCACTGCAGCAACTGTATTTTGTTTGAATGGACCCAGGACACCAAGCAATCAGGACACTCAGTTTGTTCTGACTGATTCTTTTTTCATCCTCATTACACCATCTTTGTCATATCCTCAAGTTTTATGAACCACCCCTGTAGGAAGCCTGTTCCAGCACTTGAACACCCTCTCAGTAAATAAATGCTTCCTAACATTCAGTCTAAAATTCCCCTGAAGCAGATTTGAATTGTTCCCACCCATCCCATCACTGGATATCAGGGAGAACAGATCAGCATCTCCCTCTCCACTTCTCTTCCTCAGGAAGCTGTAGAGAGCAATGAGGTCATCTATCAGCCTCCTTTACTATGACTCTGCAAAACTTCAATTCTTCATGAGCTTCTCTAGCTCTGAGTGTGTGACCAGGGGAAAAGATTGTGTGACTGGGCATCTTCCTGGAAGACCTTTACTTGCTGTGGAGTAAAGGAGCAATGAGAAGCTGGCGTCAGTTTTGTGACAGATGATGAACTAGAATAAAAAAACACAGATACAGGGAAATACAAATGGCTCTTCATATACATCACCTTCCAGTTTTACTTATCCGTCTCTACCTGCTTGCACTTGAAAGTCAGGATATATAACTATAGCAAGAAATGCCATCTCCTGAAATCTGTGACTTCTTAATTAGCTCCTATTCAGTCTGAAAATCACAAACACTATTCAAATGTTAATTCTTCAAATTGTACTACATACTACCCATTATATGGGTGCAGTCATCCACTAGACAAAGTACAAGAGGGGCTGGAAAACACTTCCCAGAGCAGTTAGTGCAGATGATACTAAAAATGGAATTGAAAACTTGCAGGGACATCAGTAAGTTCCTAGATTAGCTCATCCACCTGTCAGAAGTCAAAAGCTTCATAAAGCAAAAGGGACACAGCTCTTTCTTTCTTCTAGATACTCTGGCTGCATCTATATGACAAAATGAAGCCTTTTATGAGCATTTCCAGGACTGTTTAATTTACTGTTAGAGCTGTAGCAAATACAGGGATATTCTCTAGATTGCAGAAAGAGTGAGAAAACTCAACTGCTGAGAAGAAATACACTCTGAACATATAACAGAGTAATGCACTTGTCCTCCTACACAAGCTGTAGTTTTGTCAGGTGGTTCCCATCTTTCAGGCATCCAGCTTAATTCTGCTTTGTGCTCTTATCTTCTGGGCAGGTGTTATCCTCCTAAGATTTTGTGAATAAGGAAAAGGGGAAATTTCTTTGCTGCTGAGAGAATAATTATCCTCAGAGAACTGCTAATAGCCACAAATATACTGCAAATGTGGAAGGTAGAAAACTAAACTGAAGTGATTGTAAAGTAGAGTCAGTTGAATGAATCCAGAGAATCTCTGGAGATCTCTGTAAATAGGATATTCTGCTTGGAAGTATCTGGCTGGTGTTTCTAATCATACATTGTAAAAATACTCTTTTTATTTTTTCTTTTTTTTCCCCTATCCTCATCTATAAACATAGTTCTGGACTTTCCTTGGTACACTACTTCCAACTGCCTTTTTTATGCTTCTTTGGTATGTTACTCTTGCTGGATTTTCAGCTTGCCATGTTATATTCCAGTCAGTCCATTTCTACCTAATGGCATTAAAACTATCTTAAAAGCTCAGAACCAGGTGGTTTCTGCACCTTCTGCATCCGATTTAAGTGTTTAAGCTTTCCATCTCAGTGCACAAATCTGTATGTAATCACATCCACAAATATTTTTCCCCAAATCTTTTTTTTGCCATTAGTGAGAAAGCCTACTCAGAAAAGAGTTGGGACTAGAAATAGAATCTCTGTGAAGCAAAAATTGCAATGTGTCAACTCCCCAGAAGGCACTTTATTTAGGAAATATAAAATTCATAAAAATTGTCCTGGAAACTAACTGTTTGCTTGCTTTCCTCCCAAGGAGACTTTCCGCTAAGTGCTGACAAAAGCAAACCCCTTCTTTTTCCCCAACTTGGAAAGAAGGAAAGACAAAAGAAAGGATGACCAGTAAGGATATAAGAACTACTTTTTTATCCTTCCACTCCAAACTTTCATTCCAAATAGCTTTTGCAGCTGCTGCAACCTTGTCGGCACAAACAATGCACACTGAAGTGTGTTTATTCCACTGGCTTTGCTGCTTTGCATCTCAGCTGCTGCTTGCTCTCTCCTAGAGTAAAAATTCCTGCAAGCACAGTCTCCCTTTCTTCCCTGTGTTACACACACTCAGACTGCATTCCTAGTGCTTAGCAAATAAACTAAATTAGCTACTACTTCTTGTGATCACCAGCCACATGAGAATGAGGTATATCCATGGATGTGATGTCTGGCTTCTCTCACCTTGGTTTTCAATTGTGCAGAATCATCCAATTGCACCAGTGCATGTGATGGGGACGTTTTTTCTTTGGTTCATCTGCAAAAGTTTTAGTATTATGCCACTACCCTGTATGTAGATATTATATTATGTGTGTGCATACACACATCCTAATTTCAATAAGTGATATAAAGATGCCTTACAGTACTCAAAATCTCACTGAGACATTTGTGCAACCAAAGGACGTGATTAGATAGATGCCTGCTGGGCAATCTATTGAGACTGGATAAAGGTGGATTGAAAGGAAGACAAATACTGACATTCAGTGGTTTAAACAGCCCAAGGCACAACACATTGAAAGGAATCACTGTACAAAGCAAATTTCCATTATTATTATTTTTTTCCCTTTTAGTCAGAGTGTCACCTTCCAAAAATCTAGTTTGTTGACTTTAATGGCTGAAATTTTAATGTGACTGGAGTCACCAAGTAAAAGTTTGCATTCAGGTCCCTCCTAAGCACATATTTAACTAATAGCTAGAAATGTCCTAAAAACCCCCAAAAAACCAAATAGCTTCAACTTCTGTGTAAAGAGTGTGATATTTTGTCACACAATAATGTCACAAGAAGGCAGGTGGGCCCTGCAACCTGAGCTGTAGCCAGAGCTTTATCAAAACTCAGGGAATATTTGTAGTGATATGGAGCTGCTTTTCTGTTCCCTCTGACTCTGCGATTGCTCACTTAAACTGCGAAGCTGCTTGTTATCCCAGGGTCTTCATGGATGCTCTAAATTTCACGTGTGTAGAAGCTACCCAAAAGGATATTGTGCTGGTCAGGTGATTATAGCTGAAGATCAAGGTTCAGTGTTAATCTCCATTAGATTATTTGTCTCATCATAATACAATTTTGCTATCCAAATAGGGGAAGTAATACTTTTTATACCTCTCACAATAAATATATTAATATATGAGAAACACTGTTTAAAAAAGTATGTACGTAAGTGTCCTGGATTTACAAAGGTGCCCCAGATTTCAGTGTGGTGCTCAGGATGATAAAAATGGCCATCCCTGAATGCATTTACCCTAGGAAGTATTGTGATATGGGTGTGGTGTAAGTGCTGCCCCAGGTATGCTGGATAATCTTCTAGTTCACAGAGGAGTCAAATGTGAGCCTGTTTTACCCAAAACCAGCAATTTAAGTGTGGACCAGCATGTGGCACATACTGATTCTTAATACATGGAGCATACATTTTCAAAATGAATATATAAGAATGCCTCCTCTAAATATACATCTTAATCACAATCCTAGAAGAACTCTTTTAAGAAATTAAACCCTCTTAAGAAAAATAACATTTGTAACAAATTATTTTTAAGAAATTAAAATGAATTCATTTCAAAAGGCAATTACAAGCAAATACAGTAGAAGGAGAATAATTTGCTCTAATGACTGGGATACCCATTGCAAATTACTGAGTTTCACAAATTACTGAGTGAATAAGCAAAACAAATTCAGGCCAAGAAAAATGCATCATAAAATGTCCAGCATTTTGTTTTTTCAGATGCAATTTAATTTTAATTATGTTATAGTAAAGCAATGAAGGGGTTATCCATGGGAAAAATGCTTCTAAATGCATGAGGGACCTATGGCCCAAATGCTGTAATCTCAATGTAAAATCCCAGCCAATAAACATCTCTTTGAGCCACTTAATTGTTTTTTGGTATTTCCTATAATAACGTAGGGGGTAATAGAAATGCTAAATTACTGATATTAATCATAAGGTAAAAATGAGATTAGTCTAAAAGAGCAAGGACTCTGAATGCTACAGAAGCAGAGGTCAGCTTTTAAAATGAAGTATCACTGTCTACGTGCTTGTAAGTTCCCCCTCTCTGTGATAGCTGAGTATTTCACAATCCTAGATGGATTCCCTCCTCTCATCATTTTGAAGCAGGGAATTTTTCCATTTCACAGCTGTGCAATAGTACTGTGGAATAGATTAAGGAGGTCACATACAGAGTCTGCTGATGAAGTGGGAATTGACCTGAATCTTCTACGTCTACTGAGTTACCTGTTAGAACAGGCTTTCATCTGGTAAAGCATCTTAAGTAAGGCAAAATATTTTTCTTTTTATGTCCCCAAATTAAAGTATTCCTCAGTTTTAAAGTATTCCTCAGTCCTACAGCCTGTTTATCAGGGAGGGTTCACTGCAGCTGGACCCGGAAACCAGAAATCCCCACAGGAGATCCATACAGGCTGAGTGATGGCAACCCTCCCAGAGAAACTGCAGATCTGTGTACAGACCAGAGCACCCATCAGGGAACCAGATGAGGCTGGCCTTCAACTTTTTGATGATGTGCACAGCAAACCCCCCCTTGTTGGAAGCAGGAAGAGGCTGAATGATGAAATCATAAAACACGGTGGTATAAAGTAAAAGTTGAAATGGTATCAACAGATAGATTAAAGATAAAAAATATATTCTTAGGGGTGTTCACACAAGGTATACTCTTATAAATCCTTCAGCTGCTATAAATGAACCAAAACTGTTAATTCCTGAACTTATGCTCTTGCTTCATCCTCCTTTTCAAACTTACTGATGCTGTCTTTTTCTCTGCAGTTTGGCTGGGAACCAGTCTGTGTCAGAAGAAGCCCAGAAAGTATATATTTCCCTCATGGACAGAGCTTCTCAAGGTACAGCAAAGCTGTTGTAATGCCTTCGTCTAACAGTGAGTAGAAAGGGATATCCTGGACTCGGCATTTAAAATGAGGGAGAAACTTAGAAAGTAAATTAATGGTTGTGTTGTGGTTTGTAGTGTTTGTTTGGGTTTCTTTGTTTATTTGTTTTGCTTTGCTTAAGACTAGGGGAAATTAAAGGTGAGGAAAGAAGACCCACCAATAGAATGATAGGACAGCTTAGAGGCTGCCAACAGAGGCCAAGGAACTCTTTGATAATGGAAACTCCCACAACAATATTCTTTGTGTGCAGAAGTAGGATGGGGATATTTCTTACAGCAACATAATTTCCTGCAGGCTGAAGGCTGTAAATAATTGTTTGAGACCATTTGAGTCGCTGTATTACAATTTGGTGGAGCTGTCTTCACTGTGATTCTGTTAGAACTCGAAGGCCATGAACAAAGAGAGGGGTCAGGTCCTCTTGGTCCCTGTACGACGCCAGTGTGAATTGCAATTGCACTGGTGTGTGACTGTGGTGCCATTGTTACTCCTCTCTGCTTAGAAGAAGACTGGTTGCACCTGGGTCCTTGGTGTTTCTGGCTTTGGGTATTTACTACACAAATTTACATTTGTGGCAAGTAGATACTACAACACAGTTCTCTGCTGTGGTTCCCACTGAACACAGTCCATCTCTAATAATACTTTGGGTGTGTCTGGCACTTTCAAAACAGCTTTTCTGAGTTTACCTCAGAACGTTCCTAAAATGTTGAAGACTTAGAGGTGAATTTGAGGCTCAGAAGACAAATTTCCTTCCTGCTACCAAATTAACAGACTATCATCTTGACTAGGCATATAGGCTAGACCCCTGTTAAAGCTGTGTGTTTAATGACTTTATAAATAGACTACTTCCCAAATAGTTTAGAATAATGAATCTTTTCCTGTGTCTGTATAAGCAGATTGGTCCAGAGGAAGGAGGATCTATTCTGCCTTGTGCTATGGTACAGATCTCTCACTGGAGTGGGGTGAGAGGGGTGAACCAAGCCTGGAGATGTCTGAAGTAGACTGTGCTGCTTCCCTTTAGAATCAAACAATAAATACAGACTTTCAGTCAGTAAGATGATAATGCACATTCTTAAAATGTGCATGTCTTTTTTCTTTTTTAACATGAAGTATTTCTGATTCCTCAGAACCTAATACTCACCTCTACCTTGGAAAATGTGAGGAAACTGTGGAAAAAACTGTAAAATTCTCACCCTGACTTCCTTCCTCAGAGCCACTGACATACCACTCTGCCTCCTATCAAAATATGTGTAAAGAAACACATATTTCACATACTAAGAAGTTCCAATCCCATCACAAGTTATAGAAGAACCATTCCAGGTTGTTGCTCAGGCAAGCACAAAATCGTATTTATTTTTAACTATGCGCAAATGCTTTTGTTTCTCTAATAACTGTGGTATCTTTTCAGCAACTCAAATATTAGAAACCTTTGCACTCACAATTCCAATGGGATTGATGGTGATCAACCATAAATATACAAGCCCTTTCAAAGACAAGTAATATTCACAGTTTCTCAACTTTTTAAAATGAAAAATTGTCCAGAATAACAAGGTAATTCTCCCATAGGAAAATACAGCCTGCATTTACCCTAGGGACTATCATGTGATCATCTTGGAAGACCTTGACTGAGATGTCTGTCAGAAGCAGTCCCTTTAAATGTGGGAGCGTCATGATAGGGCTCTTTTGCAAGTGTGTTTGCAACTCTACTGGAGCTGGTGAGCATACTTGACATTGATTATGCTTCCCCTTGCACCTTTCTTTTATGTTTATGCAGAAATAAAGAGTTGAAATCTGATTTTTTTCAAGCAGCAGTCTCTGTTATATTTTAGAGTGTTGTTCTTTGTATATACTTGTGCATTTCATGTAAGTTCTATAACTCGGCACTTGTATTTACAAACCAGTATATACTAGGTCTTCCTTCAAAATTCTGGTGGCAACTTTTATTAGATTTTGTGGTTTTATTGGTTTGTTTTGGGGCTTTTTTTTTTTTTTAAGAAGTACTGAGGGGGAGGATGAGATTGTATTTGACTTGTTGGTAACTTGACCCATCTTATGTTTTTAGTTGTGTTTCTGTAATGCTACTCCACAGCTGTGAACACAAGGTAGTAAAGAGCAGTGTATCAATAGTATGATAGCAATAGGTCTCTGTGTATGTGAAATAACAAAGTGGGGCTGAAAAATTTAGGTACTGATATAACTGTCATCTGGAGCCCAGCAGTTACCAATAAAATGCCTTAGTACTGCACTGTCAGAATTCCTGTTTTCCCATTTTTACCCTTTTGTCTCTCCCTGGGCTATTATGGTCCCACTTACATTTCATTATTATCTTGCAGTATTAGGTCTCAATACCTAGTAAAATGAAATCATTTAAAGAGGTTGATAGAACATTCACCTCTGTCACTGCATGGTCTTTTTATCTCCTTTCTAACTCAAATGAAAGCAGTTAGGGGTTGGGGTTTTTCCTCCATTGCCTCTGCCTCCTTATTTCTCTTTCCGTTTGTTATGATCTCGACAGCTCAGTTGACTCTGTGACAGTTAACTCTGACGTTTTGGGGACATAGTTTGCATGAAAGAAACTCCAAAACAAAAACTGCACTTCATCTTCAGAGGCTGGGTTCTGAAGACCTCTCCTGAAGCAACATACTGAGAGCAATAATGATAGTAATTCCTACATCATTAATTATCATATAAAATCACTTACATCTGAAGATTGTTATTTAGGCTGAAAAATCAAGTGCTAGAAATGTCTGACCTAAAAGTTTCCCGTTCAGCTTTAACTCTGCTTCTTTCAAGTGTCTGCCCTGTGTGCAAGCTGGTTTCCATAGGAGATATTGTTTTTGTCTGTAAGTTGTCACTAGTCTTATGGGAACATAATAATCTGTTACTGGCCCCTGAACATCTGAATTTTCCTCTGTTTTAAGGAGGACTTTGCAGGCTTGATCTAATTTAAAGCTATTCTCTGTCTGCATATAACATGTTACGTAGAGAGCATATATGCAAGACTTTCAAATAATAAAGTTTGATGATCAGATTCTGGAATTAGATTCCCCTGTTTCCACCTCAATTCATGTCTTCTCCTCCACACGAAGTGCCTTTGTGTTATATATGTTTCTCAATATGCCATCTCTTTTGCCCTCTTACATTGAGTGGCATAAGCAGGTGCAGTGAAGAGTAAAAATCTCTACTTAATGGTAGATTAGTAGATTTCTGGTAACTTGTAAAGCTGTGTTTGTAACAACCACTTTATTTCTCACTGATCAGGTCATTGATGTTATAGTCATACCTTTCTTCCTTTCAATACTAAGGTCTCTGTATTCAGAAGCTGCAGTTGACTATTTCAGAGCTATTTCAGTGGGTTTTGTCTTGTTAATGTTAGTAATAGAGACTTTTGAATTTGTTTTGCAGGTATTTTTTCTTGCCTATACAGACAACTAATCTGAAAGTGCACTTGACTTAATGTTTCCTGGCTTGTGTTTCAGTTCTGTGAATGCTGTAACGGGGCTACTCAATTTCAATGGATTTACTCATGCAAGAAGCTAATAATTTGCAGGTGGATTTTCAGAGTTGGATTTTGTTTATATTCTGTTAGGCAGCTGCTGAAGACTGTCAGTCATGAAATCATTAGAATGCCTCCAACCAGCTAGCAGCTCTTGGTGGTCAGGAGAACTAACCTGGCTGCAAAAGGAGAAACAGCATCCTTGGAACCAGAGAAAGAGGAGACGGACCAGGCATCCTTCCTTCATCTTAAGGCAAGGATATGACAGTTTGAACTCTATCTTATGGTAAATGTAACAATGTCTCTCCTTTCTTTTATTAAGGAAGTTTTCTGATAGAGGTGGTAGTGCTAAGGATCAGACCAAAAGGTAATAGTTGAATCTTGGACCAGTACTTTATGGGGGGGTTTTTTTAAACAAAAGAAAAAAAAATTAATTCTAGGAGATAACTATAGTCATATTTCACTACAAAGGGTTTTTTTGGTCATTGTTAGGTACCCAAAAACATGACTGAGAACAGCCTGTAAATCTTAGTCCATGTGTTTGATTCATTTGTTGCAGTGTGTTTTGTCATATCTTTAGAGAAGAGGAGAGACAAAAATATAGGTTTTAGTATTTCCGAGAAGGGAGAAGACTCAGTTATCAAAGTTGGTACACTGCTATTTAACACTGCCCCCTTTTTAAATTTTCTCTACCCCTGTCATCAGTTATAAGCAGCTGACAGTCGGTTGCCAGAGTTAACACTTGTGCTTCAGGTATGTTCTTCTAATGAGACCTTCAAGCTGTCCTCTTCCAGCCTGACCTGGGCACTGCCTTTCCTTGTCACTCTGGAGACCCCTTCCCTCCCACACTGACCTGATGCCTTGCCATTGCATCATCTCGAAATAACACGCCTTGGAGTGGGAACACCACCCTGCAGGACAAATATTGCTATTTCAAGGATTATTTCCTTTTGTTTGCTTTCTTGCCCTTTCCACATCTTACTTTTTGATTTCTTACCTGCTTATCCTCCTCAATGAACATTCATTGGCTTCACTTTAGGTAATTCCAGCTCTGTGCAGGCTGCCTTGCAGAGCACACGTTGCTATGGGAGGAAGAACTTGTCTTTGCAAGGGAGTGCAATGGAGGTGGCCTGCACATGACTAAAAGCTTTCTGAGGCTGTGTGTGTGGTGAAAAGGAGAAAATGGTTGTTGCTGCACTGGTGTGCCCCAATGGGAGTTTGATTCCTGTTTAGTTGCCCAGCCCATTGAGACAACAGTGCTACAGGAAATCATGCTGCAGGAGATTGCCATGATTTTTGAGAGCGGAATTGTGGCACTGTCCAGACCTTGCTGAGGTCCAAGCACTTCTGAACCCAGAAGCTGGTAAAAGATTCCCTTCATGGTTAAAATATAAGTGAGGATAAAGGAACTTGAAAAATAATTAATCTAAAACATTCCTTGTACAAGAACACCCAATTTTTTCAGGGTATGTTGAGGATGGTTCCAAATATTGTGATTTGGATTTATTCCTAAATAACAACACATTATACAAACCTATAGCTCTGCAAGTCAAATGTTTGCTGAAAACAAGGAAGGAGAGCAGTAGTTCACACAATGCTTTGTAATTTTCTTAAGTGGTGTCTATATAGCTGGGGAATTTGAGGTATGTTTGTTTTTCATTGCCATCTTTTCAAGTTGTGTCACTAGACTTGCAGCCAGCTCTCAGGTTGTTTCAGGAGACTCTGATGTTCTTCCTTTTATGTTTCATAGCTGTCTTCACTAAAACAAGCCTGGCATGTAGGGAAATCTTAACCAGATTGAAAAGGGGCAAGGAGCAGCAGTGGGATATTAACCCTGACGTGGCCCAGTGCAAAGAAATCCCTGACAGCTTTTCTTTTTCAAACAGTGGGAGAAACTGAAACTGTAAAGCAGAAAGCCTGACTGTAGCAGAAAGGGATGCAGAAATAACAGTGATAGCCATAAGAGAAAGCTGGCAGAGAAGGACCTGTTGCAACCTGATCATATTAATCTGGAGAGCTGAGCACCTTGGGGAGCCCTTCTGGCTCAGGGAGCTGCCTGTTCTCAGGGGGGATGCACAGTTTTGCAGAGTTGGGGTGTGCACTCTCCCAGGCCATTTGGGCATTGACCAGTTTGCTCTGGCAGGTGCATGCCACAAGAGCAGCAGGATGATCCTCATCATAGATCCCTTGGGTGTCTGGCAGAACCAGGCAAGCTTCTGGTATAGAGCCATTCTTTTTCCATCTTCCCTTCCTAAATCTGATTGATGCTGCCAGAGGAAAAGCAACTTATTTTGATCACATCATTCAACCCATTCCGTTTTAGTTCATGTGTTTGAGTCCTCTGTTGCAGGTAAACAAAACACTGCAGACATGCTGGCACAGAAAGAAAGGATGATCTAAGAACAATTGTCTTAGCACAGGTCTGGCAGAATTGATCCAATTTCTTGCTCTGCCACAGACTTTCTATACAGTCTTGAAGAATTTACATGATTTCTCTGCAATTCAGTTCGTCTTCTGTAAAATCATAATAAAACTAGGTGATAAATGTGTTTTTTCAGTTCACCAGACAAACTGCAAATTAAAATGAAAGGGTGACAGTTTGGTTTAGAACTGAAATGTCTTACAAAATCAGATTGAACAAAAAAAAAGGTCATTTGGAGTGTTTCATTCAGTCTAAATTTATTGTGATTAGCTTTATATACTTAAAGAAGACCATATTTTTCTGTGGAAAAATATTGTATTGAACTGCAAACTTACTTTTCATGACAAGATCTGAACGAACGACTGTCATTGCCAAACAGTTCCCTATTTTCCTCTTTTATACTCTAGGCCTTCTCCCTACTTAAGAGAGCATTTTTCACCAGAGTTGAAGAAATAACTTTTCTTTCTCTGAAACATTGCTGTTTGGGAAAATAATAACAAAAGTAATAATTATGTTGTTTTATACAAGCTTGTGTTTCTTAAGAGTCTGTGTGTGCATATGGAGGATGCAGGATGAGATCACCTCAGTGTCTCTCATAGGGGTATTTGTACTTGGATAGAAAAGCAGGCAAGTCATCTTTGATGAATAACTTTTCTTTTGCAAAGAAGTGTGCCCTCGTGGTGGAAAGGTCAGCATTGCTCCACAGTCCAAATTTTATGCCAACTCTGCCTCTGAATTTGGCCTAATCTCACTGCTGTTAACCTTAAGGCAAGTTTTATAGTGAGCAGGATCAACCTCTTCTGTGTGACCTTGATGAGTCACTTAACCTTTCTGTTCTTCATTTTTCCCATCATTGATTAAATAAGGAATCATCCTTCTTTCTTTACAGGGGTGTCTTTCTGTAGAATTGACTGCATGTTTGCAATGTGCTTTGAGATAATAATTTCTCTCTATAGACCTTCAATAGCATCAAAAGCTGATCAAATTCAGCTTGGCCAGACACCTGGAAAATGTAGGAAATTGGGCTAAGAGCAATGGCCATGCTGCCATCTTTCCCTTCTGTGTCTCTTCCCGTATTCTTTTATGCTTTAATAATGAGAATGAGCTTTTATATGGACTATTAACACTGAACAGGGTGATGGGGAAATGAGATGTCATTAAAATATAGAAGACAAATAAGTTTTCTTTCCTGTTTTTTGAAGTTTAGGTAAGTGAAATCAGTACCTTAGATGATCTGATAGTATCAGCAGATCAATGTATCACATAGAAATATAGGAATAAACTAATAACAGCCTGCTAGTTAAAAAATTGCCTTCATTGCACCTAAAAAGGCAGAGTTCCACCACTGCCACGCAGCTATTTCTGTTCTAGTGTTTCTGTGAAAAGCAATGCCAGAAGCATTTCTGGGAAAATAAGGCCAGAGAAATAGTTGTTCATATGAGCATCTGACACAGTTACATAACTTCTGAAATCACTGCAGCTAGTTTGGAACAGTGTGTAAAATGAAAAACTGCCCACCAAGTGCAGAGAGCAGAGAAGAACTACAAGGCCACTTGGAAACTGCTGTGCTGTATTACTCCATGCAGGCATGTAATCTTCAGCCTGGTTGGAGGCAGAAGTGCCTGGGATGCTGCAGATTGCCCACCTTCCTCCATAACTAATCTGTTTGTTTGCTGAGGGGTTAATGAGAGCTATGCATGTTCCTGGAGAATGACTGCCCACAGTGTTCTGATTTCTCTTTTTTTTGGACAGAGCATTGGTGACAAGGCAAGAGAAACTGAATGAGACTATATGCATGCTGTGTTCTTGCATTTACCCTCTAGTTTTAAAAAAAAAGAGTCTTCTTGAGTAAGTCTATGTAAAATTAACTATTTCTGCTACTCTTTCTCTGCTAGTGATTCAGACTACAGCAGTGTTGATATTGATAAGCCTGACCCTGTACCCAGTAGTGCTGATTCTGACCATCAACCAACAGTTCTTAAACTATCAAGACAAGAATGGCCCAAACCAAAGTTAAATGCCAATTTCTGTTTATTTCTTGTCCTAAGAAGAACACTGCTTCTTTCTATTAGTTTCCATTTCTTTAGTCTTTAGGTGTTTTGTTTTCAAGGTTTTCTCTGTGGTTTGCCAGGCCAGGAGAAAAAGAAGTATGAGGTTTTCATACAATTTCCCAACTCCCAGAGTAGAAAGCCCATTTTCTTCTTGACTGGCAATGATGTCAGCCCCAAGATTACTCCATGCTGCTTATTCCAGTGTGGGGTCTCAATGAAATTGGTGCAGCTTTTCATAGAACCTTATAGTTTGGCCTGGATCCAGCTGCAGAATTGAGGTCTCTAGTGGCTGAAAACAAAGTGAGGGACGGCAGTAACTTTTTTTACTAGAAAAAAAATGGCCTGTCCTGGGCAGAACCCTTCCCACTTTGATAGGTCTCCAGAAGGAATTCTGACCAGCAGTGAATGGAATGTAAAACATGTAAGTCCTGGAATACTTCCTTGCTGCTTGATTGTACATCACGCTTTCTAATTTTGTAATGCAACTCATCCACAGGTAGCAAACGCTTTTTCAGAGCTTGCGTTACACCTCACCCCAAGCCTCTGAGGCCGCGTCTTTCTCCAGCCGCACTCAGTGTCGGGGGCTGTGAGTGGGGAAACTTTTGCTGGGCACGGCATGAGCCGGGCCGCAGTGGAACCTCCGCTCCGGGTGCCCGTCCCTGGGGATCTGCGCGGGCGCTGCGCTGCTCCCGGGGCGGCGGGCGGGGCCGGCGCTCGGAGCGGCGGGCGCGGGGCGGCCGCCAGAGGGGGCCCGAACGCCGCTGTGCGCCCGCCGGGACGCGGCGGGGCCCGGAGGGGTCACTGGGTCCGGCAGCCGGGTCCGCGCAGGCCGCGCTAAGAGCCCGCGCAAGCCCGCCGGTCCCCCACTTAACCTCCACAGCACGCAGGACACATTAGTTGACATAATACGTGAATATAGAATAATAATGTGTAGGACATAATACATGCTGATATGCTGGTGGGCATAGCGTCACTACTAGATTTCTGTGGGATAGCACATTCACCGAGCCTATCCCAAGCCTGACTTGTTTCTCAGGAAATACATACAACACGGACTTGTAGTCAGCTGTTCTGCAGTAAAGCCAAATGAAGTTTAAAGCTATACCAACTTTCGTCTGTGGGAAGTTGCGTGCTGAGTTGAGGTGTCTTTGTGCATTAGGCAAACTACCCTGCTGTTGATGGGAAAAAAGAAAATTCAGTCTCTGTAAAAAGGGATCTGCCTGCGAGGTGCTCTTTGAGTCTGAATTTTGGTGTGTGGTCTTTAAAACTTAAAATTGTTTCATACAGGAGTATCCAGGACTTCAGGAGCAGCAACTATTTCTAGCTTCACTTTGGCTAAACAATTAATCATTGTCTTGAAATTAAGCATGGAAGAAGAATAATTGTCTCCCACAAAGATCCTTGATATATTTGATGGTATCCTACCTGCCTAACATCCTGCTACAAAAGGTGGGATCCTGCGCTCTCTAGAGTACAGTCTGTTTTTCAGAGTAAATTGCTTCCTCAGATATCAGTAATGAATCAGAAACTGTAATGAGGTTTTCTTTTATCAGGAGTTCTAACATGCTGGGAAAATGTACTGAGCTGCTCACAGAGCACAGCAAAGGGGGGTGCTGTACTCTCTGGAGTGCAGCTCCTGGGTTTGCTGAACATACAGGCAAGCATGTCCAGGCTTGATGGCAGCTCAGGAGATGCCTTGTTACAGACACGTGTATTCTCACAGAGGGGTGAATGCACACCCAAGTGCTTTCCCAATTCCTGCATTTCAAAATCTAGTCCAGACCCTGGTGAAATTCAAGAGAAATGTTCTGTTTGCGGAAATAGATTTTAAATAAAGCCCTTATTATAATTGTGTAAGCAAGTTTACATACTGATATTTGGGGGTCTCGATTTTTAATATGTCCAGACTGGAATTCATGTATGTTGTTATTCCTGGATTGGAGGGCCAATAAAAAGTATCATGCTTGCACTATGTACAGATAAATCACATTTAAATTATTGAGCAGTAAATGACCAGAAAAACTTGGATAATTTGAATCTGATTTGCTTTATTTTTTGATAATGGCACATCACATATTATGGTTTGAAACACTCAAGGTTGTTAACATAATGTTCACTCCCACAGTGGATGAGTCAGCTCTTCAAAACCAATAATTAGTATCCTCATTGATTCATGCTATCACTGAACCCATGATGGGTCATTTGTGGCTTCCAGTCTTCTGGACACAGCCATATGGCATCCCAGTGGGATCCAGGGCACTGACCCTGGGCTATTACAAGGGATACATGGTTGGCACACTAGACTGCTGATTAAATATTAACCACAGCAGACACATTATTTCCACTCTGCTTTGAAATGAGTCTTTAATTAGAAAGAAAATAACAGCAGCAAATGAAGTTTCATGGTTGTTGTCTGAAGTAAATATTTTGACCCATTTCCTGTGGTACAAGCTCAGAAAAGTCCCTGGAGGCTTTCAGGCTGCCACTCAGACCAAATACAGGTGTCTTGAATGGTATCCAGCTGTCAATCATCTGACATAGGTAAGGAGATTTAAATAGGAGAGATGACTTGCCTAGATAAAAGGAACATACTTCTGTTAAATTTAGCCATGTCTTTTTCTGGGAACAGTTACTCTTGAAGCTGTAGTTGTATCAACAACTGAAAATACTTCTATTCTTTTTTTTTTCCTCTCATTTTTCCTCATAATGGAAATTCTTGTCAAAGAAATTTACCAGGAGCTTTAATTCAATTCGTTATTTAACAGTCTCGTTTATTATTCTTATATGTCCTGATAGAAAAGTCATTGGTTTTAATTACATTCTGGGGGTAGGGGGAATAACTAGTTAAGGATGCATATTTTACACTTCATGAATAATGTATGACCTTAGGTACATAACTTTAATGGTTTGTTTCTTTATGAGATGCTGAGATAATCCAGAACTTTTTTCACTAAGAATTGAAGATGTAATATTTTTTAAAAGTCCTTATTCCTTAGACCTTGAGTTTGCTGTTTGCCAACCCCCAAGAAGTCTTTCCTAAAAATTAAGCAGATTCTTAATGTTTAAAACAACCTCTAATTCACTTGTAATTAAATAGAAATAGATTTGCTGATTTTTAATTCTTATTACACTTCCAAGGGAGTATTTTCTAAACAATAATTTTAAACTTTTCATGGCAGAGAAATATGGACTTGCTGTCACTGTCCTATTTTGTACATTTCCTAAAGCCTATAGAAAGTCAGTTCCATGCTTTTATTAAAAAGAAATATGATTAAGCCACGTGCTAATAAAAGCAGTGGCTTCACGTACATAAATCCTGCCACTCCCTTTTGTGTTATAAGCACTAAAAGTGAATATTTTGTATTTCAATACAGCGTTCACAGGGACAAGGATGAGAAGAGTCTTGATGTGTTATTACAGATTTTTCTTGGTTTGGGATTATATACATATTTACATATGTATTAATAACTTAACTCTGGCAATAATCTTAGAAACAATTTTTGCTCTGTATCAAAGCAGAAGCCCATCAGAAGCACTGGTAGTACACAGTACCAAACTTAAAACATATTTTGTAGGAAAACTTTCTCACAGAGGGTGTCAAACAGCTCGTGCCTATTTTATGCCTGAGAAAGTCTGATTTATTACATAGCAAATGTTTGCATCCTGCCATTGTTTTATATAGTGTCTGTTTCTTAGGGCCATTGTTACTTTTTGTCTACAGTGTGCACGTGCTATAGACCTTATGTTTGCCTCACATACATTCACGTGACACCTTTGTTAATTTTCTTAGGTTAAATTTCACAGCAGCCCACTTCCTAATTTATGTATTCTATGTGAGTTTTAGCCATAGTAGTTTTGTTGAAATCTGTAATTAATAAAAACACCACCCCCACCCCCTTCCCATCCCAATATTCTACCCTGGGTTATACTTCTGCAATTTGAAAGTGTGTATTAATTTTCTTCTTTACTTTTTAATTAAAGCTGTCTTCTGTAACCAAGGTCTGAATTTGGTTTAGTACTCTTTAAAGAAGTGATGTCTTAATCCACAAATGAAAGTGAATGTTTTCTCTATTAGCAGTTAGGAAAATTGTCTACTTAAGCAGATAAGGTGATAACAAACATAAATTGTTGCACATTGGTATTGAAGAAGCTCTCTACTTACTAAGTGAAGACAAAGTGTTCTTGGAAACAGAGTAGTCATTGATGAAGAAGTGACACTTAGATCATCATAGGAGCTTCTGTGGGGAGGTTGTGCCTTTTGAAGTCCCACCTTCATCACTGGTGCACACTGAAACCCATACTAAATCTCTTTTAAAGTGGTAGCAATGCTCATTGCCAGCAGTTGAAAGGCCTCTCCAGCTTCTGGAGTAGCTGCCTCCACACTCGAGTGGTTCTTGTGCAGAGGTCTTGGATGGTCTTCCTCTCTTTCTTCCAAAGGGAAACTCTCTACTCAGCCTGCCTGTGTCTTTTCAGCCCCATAAAGAGTCAGTAGCAAAAGGCAGAATCCATTCCCTTTGTGTTTATCTCTGTGGTAGGAAATGTGACCACTGACATCCTCCCTTCATCAATAAAGCTAGTTCAAAGACTAAAATTCTTAGGAAAGATTTCCGGTGACTTCCCAAGCCTTTGGGTTAGGCCTGTTGCAATTTCTCACTCTACCACTTGTGTGCTCAGTCTCTTCCTCCACATTAAACCTTTTAAAGTTTCTAAGAAGTAATCTATTTTGAGACTTTGTGGATTCATTCAATTAATTACATGGTAGAAAAAAATAGCTGTTTTTCTTAGCTGGTAATATTGGCAATAGGTCAAATTCTGCCTGTGGCTTCTGTCCTCTTGATGCAGAGTAGGTCTACTGAAATGCATTCAGATTCTCCCTGTTTCACTTCAGAACAATTCGAAGCAGAATTTAGCCCATTGCACTTAATTACATGAAAATAATCTTGTAAGGGTCTCATTAGCCTTTCTATTTGTGCCACTGTTTTTCCACATTAATCATTTCAGCTACTATGTGAGTGATACTGGTCTGGCTGTTTGCATACAGAGTTTATATTCTAATACTCTCTTTGAATCCCTAGATATGTTTTTGGGTTTTCTTTTGGAAGTAGGAGGACTTGATTTAGCAAAGGGATAAATGCTTTCAAAACTATAATGAACCTGCACTAGAGAAAGCTCCATTAAGTCAACAGATGTCTGTTGATTTTTATTTTTTTTTAATTATGATTTTTCTTTACTATGCTAGGAAGTCTTCAGTATGTTATTCTTCATTTTTCTTCAGGTTCCTCAGCATTGTCAGGGCCTTAGATATAATGCATATTGGAGATAGGGGACTCATGGAGAAATGTACTGACGTTACTTCAGGGTTGCTGTGAGGCTCGAATGGCAAACATTAATGTTTATGGTAATAGAAAGAAAATGAATAAATTTTGCAGTGCTCAGAGGTGCAGTGTCTATTTATGTTACCTGTTAGCAGATAATGCAGTCTCTGAAGAACACTGCCCTGGGCTGTGTTCTTGTCACTCCTTCTTCCTTTATATCTGATTGAATCATTGGTAAGAAATCCTCCTGGGGACAACTGACTTAATGTGGGAAGTGGGCAACTATTTGGTAGGAATCTTAATTGGAATGATATCTTAATAACCCAACGTGTCACTTTGGATATGTGGAACACATGGCTCTAAAATACAAGCCAAAAGTGTTGTTCTCATCACCTGTCATCACAGATCCAAGAGTATTTATGGATGTTTTATGACATTATACTGCAACAGAACTGCCTCTTACCCTCACATAAGGGACACAGTTGCTCATCAAGACTTCCTCAGTGTTTCTGTACTGTCTTTAAGTATTTGGACTGTATGTAAACCAGTGCAGTAAATTCTGGCAGATGGAAAGATGCAGCTTCCAAAATACTTTTAGCTAGAAAATGATGTAGAAATTAAGCAAAGATATGAAAGAATATCTTTCCAATCATGTTTGCTTGGGTTTGGGGAGTAAGGGGACTTTTTTTTGCTAGGTGAGTTTGAGTTTTTTGTCTTGTTGGTTTGTTTGATTTTTTTTGAGTTTTATGGTTTTGTGGTTTTGTTTTGATTTGGTTTTTTTGTGCATGCTACGTTTCACTCAGTCACATCTATTTTATTACTTAGAACTAGGGACAAAGTCCTTCCATTTCTTCTGTGCTGTCTCATTTCAGATCCTGACAGATCATAAGGACATATCTTTCCTGTCAAACAGCACTCATAGAAACATCTTTAATTTTTTTTCTGTCTGACCTTACTAAGCCTAGAAAATACAGGCTGTGAACCCCAACTATTGATGTGTAAAACCTGCTGAAACACCAGTCAGACAGCACACTGGCTGATTTCCGAGTGCAACGGTGCTCAGAAATGACCCAAATAATTTTTATTAATGGGCTTAACATTACTTCATTTCAAAAGAGACAAATCATTTAATAAAATGTGTGTTCAGTTGTGTTCATTAGTGCTAATCAGTAGTTCATTAAACCTTAATCATACCAATTTCGGGCCACTAATATTCAGGTAGTTTAATAAAGGAACCAGCAGTAAAAGAGCACACTTTGCATATTCAGGAACATATTCATCCCTAGCAAACCCTCCTTGAATGCACACTGTCCATTCAGGTGGGCAATCAGGGATGTGATAGTAACAGAAGAAAGAAAAAAAGTACACATGGCAAAACACCACCGAGAGAGTTTTGACTGCAGCACATGCTGTGCTTACATATTATGTAGCTTTTGTCCCACAGACCACTGCTATTTACTTGGTTGGGAGTACTGTTTGAGCAAGGAATGCATCAAGCTGAAACTTTGGGTGAATGGAGCTAGTCTCTATAGTGGAAACAGCAGGACAAAGTCTAAGCACATTGGTAATGCTTCGTATTTTAAAACCTTGATTTAAAAACCAGCGTATTGGAGCATACTATGTCTCCAGCTCACAGAGTGATTAACATATGTAAATTTTCAGGGTAGTTCTACTGAAGTCACTGCTTCTAATGCCTTATTCAAAGCTTGTGAATCTGGCTTAGTACTTTTCCCAGATCTCATACTGTCTTCCAGGGAAGGCTGTTACCTGTTGAACAATTCGCTCTGGATATGTGAAGCCATAACAGTGCTACAGAAAATGTTGAACTCAAATCCTTCACTTGTTACTGTTTATGTATTAAAAAGTCACTCTGAATTTCATGCTGTTCACTGAAATCTGAGGAATAAGAATGACGTGTATCGATATTCTGTGTCAGCATTCCAGTGTGACAGAAATATCATGAGCTGTTTTATTCCAGTTAGAATTTTATGCTAATGCATGTTTGTACAAGCATGTCAGTCCTAATGGCTTTTGTGAAGGATGCAAGAGTTAACAGTTGGTTAGAAAGAAGAAATTTTGGGTAGATTACTGGAATTGTTGCTTGTTCTTAAGTTCTTTTCATTGCAATCCAGTCATAGTTTTGAGAGGCTGGTTTCTATACTTTAGGTGACCGTAGAAGCAGGTATAGTAACATATGAATCTCTCCTCTCCAAGTGTAGTGTACTGTTTTATCATCTAAGTGCAGTAAGAAGTAATTATATAGTGAGGCTATGCTTCTGATTCTGTCCAGGTCAGAAAATTATTATTTAACTTGAATTGGGCCCCCACTTTCATCTCTTGTACATTCTCCTATCATCTCTTCTTTCTGATTTAGCACTTCTCATGGCTGGTGTTGACCTGTTTCATTGAGATATCTTGATGTTTGTATTGAATTTTTGTCCTATAATGAAACTTTGCCCTGGAAAGAAAACAATGGTTTACTTCCCTCCTCTGTAGATTGAATACCATATAGAAATTATTTCCTTTTTTTTCTTGCTGTAACCACCCCTTTCTCCTTTTTTTAATTAAATAAGAAAGTGAAAATGCTATAAGAAGATATATTCTGTAAAAGCTGCACGTAGTAAATGAATGTCCAGACATATTAATGTAATAGAATTCTAAGTGTTCCTGGCTAAGATAGCTATATTCATCATGTCTTTACTATGCACTCTTGTATAGGTAAGGAAATGGTATATTTGTTTTCTGCCTTTCTGTTGACTGGAGTCTCATGTAACGCACTTTACCATTGCCCTAAAACTCTGCTTGAAATAAAACTGACATTACAATAGGCTGGTGATGCTTTGGGATACACTTTCGGATACGCAAGCTGTTGGAAAAAAAATGAAGAGTCCAGCTGGTAAAAGACCAATGGTGGATAGGCATGGAATTCTGTTATATCTTAAATTTTATACTTATGAAGGTGGCAGGTCAGATCTTGAAGAATTGGTCTTATCTGATTATGAGGACTCAAGTAGATGCAAGTTCTTCTGGACCCTGCCTGGAGTAACTGATGGTATTTCAGTAGATGAAATCAAAGCTCTGTTGTTGTAGGTGGACTTTTTTTTTTTTTTTAATACTGTCATAGGGGCATTTCAGTGGAATGAAAATGCATTCAGCTTAGCTAAAGCACAAAACTCTCAATGAGTAACTCTAACAGATTTACTGTCTGTGGCCTTTGATACCTGGGGCTAATGCTTTGATACTGGCTAATGCACCAGTACTGGAATATAAATAGCACCCTTTGTGAAGCAAGGATGGAAAGAGTATCATTAGGAATGCAACTTGCATATAAAAGTTATGTACTGGTATTGCTTGAGGCATAAAACAATTTAAATACTTATTTCCTCGCAAAATAGTAAGAATCTAAGTTTAAAATACTAACGAAATATTTGGTTTAAGACTAACAGTGAGGGGATATTTGGAACAGATGAATCCCATGTTTTATATAGGCTAATAAAATATTATGCACTGGATATATTTCTAAAACTGCTACTGAGGGGGACTAGATGATGTGGGGGGATTGCTAACATGGTGTAGAATCATTAGACTTTTCTCTCTGTAGTTCAGGAAATCTTACTACAAAGTGAACCTTCTCTCTTTCCTTAGTGACTGATGTCCATCGTGAAATCTGTGTGGGTGGGTTTTCAGTTGTAGTACTCAGCTGGCAGGTATCCACACAGTGCAATAAAACTGGGTTAATTTGCCATTGTTCTTCCGACAGAAACTATTACAGGAAGGGGGCTGAGCACTGAAGTCAAGGACTAGAGACTGATCATCTAGCAGATACCCATCAAATACGATTTAAATAGTTCAAAATAAACATTTTTTTGTCATACATTTTAGTAGACTATGGCTGTGTGTGTTTTACTTTTGTTTTTAGAATTGCCTTTAAGTTGGCAACAGCTATTCATCCAGCTGAAATATCTTCTGTCAAGTTAACAAGATGAATTCCTTGTTCTCAGTACATTACTTGCTCCAATTCTGACATCATTTCTGGACATTCTTAATGTTCACTTTGGTGTCCTCCATTGAAATTTGTTTTTTAAAAATGTTAAATGCTAACCTGTTGCCTTTGGTGGCCATCAAAATGAATTTTTTTCTCCAAATCCCTTTAAACTTGGCTTTAGGTTTCTGGTTTCAAAGGGATACGTTTTCAACTAAACAAGTTCTGTCTGTACTCTGATCCACTCTATGAGAGACTAGTGAAAGTGGTGGGAAAAACACACTGAGATGAAGGTTTTGTCTTTTTTTAATTAACTGATAAAAAAACCCAAAGGAAATGTATTTGAAGTATAAATAAGGCAGTTTATTTGAAGTGTAAGATATTGAAGGAGAAAGTTAATAAAAAGATATGTCAGGAAAACTTGAGTGAAATACAGAAACTCTAGGGAAAAAAAAGTAGTAAATGACTCATGAGAAACAAGGTTAAATATCTGGAATATAAAAAGAAAAGTGTACAAGAAATCTGCATTCCAGCCAAGGGTCAGCAGGGCTGCTGGAAAATCTGGATGAGGTTATTAATGAATGAGGTTAATGTTGCAAAAATCTGAAATGGTTTGTTTACAGTGGTATTTGTTTAGAAGAGCTCCTGAAGATCCCAGGCTAGAAATGATGATTGGGTGTTTCTTCTATGAGGAAGGTAAGGGTTATAATGCATGAGACCTCTGAAAATTAAAACACCAGCTGAATTGCCTCCACAAGTATTCAAGATAAGTAAGACAGGAAATTGTCTTGATTGCAAAATATAGAGGAAATTAATGTGTAGATAGATGAATATTGTTTTCTGCAGCTTGCTTGCTGAAGCTGTGGTGTGGTAGCTGTACGTTGTCATAGCAATGCCTTATTTTAAGAAAATGGGGATTAAGTTTGCAAACACTTCATCAGTTGTTGGATATTGCAGCCTGTGTATATGTGTTGTTTGGTAAAAGAATATACCACCACAGTAATTCAACAGAGTTTGAAAATGGGCCTAAGGGATTTGGAAGCAGAAATTGCAGTGAAAAATTATAATGAAAGTAGTACTCATGTATCAACTAAAATCCATGAAAATCAACCCTAAAGTATTGAGGGCTTCTGTTGCTCTTTTTGTGCTTTTTTGTTTGTTTGTTTTCCTAGTAAACTTGTCTGCATAGACATTGGAAGAAGTTTTACAACATAAACCTGTGGCATCCAAGAGTAGAGTTGTTTGTGTGTTGGGTGGGTTTCAGTTCAGTCTTATTTTCTACATTCCTTTCATTTTGTCTTCTACCCACTTCCCATGAAATCTCTAATGGAAAGATGCTGGTGTAAGACCATTTGTTGAATGGGGAAGTTACATCAGGAAATAAAAGGACTTTGGAACCCCCTTTGAAAAAAACAGGACCATAACTGTAGACAGCACTTTAACTAGATGTGATAGCCTGAGTCTCAAAGGCTTGGCATGAATTGCTCACACGGAGTCTGCAAAGCTGTGTATGCATGTACATTTTTTAACCCCAAGGGGCTGTAGGCTGATGGCCATGGGGTTTTCCATTGTTGAAGGTCTCGACTCAATATACAGAGAATGTGTACTTGAAAAGTTGAGTAGTTGGTCAGTACTTTACCTGAAGAGCACAATCTCTTTTTTTTCCCTGCTCTAATCCATCTTAAGTTCTTGTTGGTGTTTATCTTATGTTTGATTTTTGTCTTATGTTTGATTTTCATTCCAAAGATTTTTTTCAAGTGAGGTGTTTTAATCACACTTGGAGAAAAATGAAATGATTTTTTTTCTCATTTCTGTCCAACTGATACTATACACAGATGGAAATATGCAACTAATAGAGTGGCTCAGTGTATCTCTATAACTTAAATCAAAAGAGTTCAGTGAAACTAAATGTTTTGGCTTTACGCCCTTCTTTCTGATCCTAGCCCAAGGCAGACCTAAAGATCAAAGCTTGCCATGTCAATAGACATAAAGATGATATATTGCCTCTCTGACTGCAGAGAGTGCATTCTCTGAGTCTGGTTTATGCTGCATGGTGCACAGAACGACTTGAACGATAGAATGTAAATGAAGTGTTGGTAAATATTTGAATTGTTGAGGATGAATTTTGGAGGGAAAAGCAGCCAGCTAGTTTTTTGGCTTGTCATTCTCACACCTTATGTATGTAACGTCAAAATGCATTGGGCACCTCTTCTTGTTCAGGTACAGGTATGAGTCAAACTGAGCATTTCATCATATCATCTCCACTCTAGCAGCTGAGGAAGAGTTTCACTAATTTAAAGGAGTACTTCTTCAAAAGCTCAACATTTTCAACAGCTAAGTCCTCAGTAGGGCAGTTTTCTCTGATATTTTCTTTAAAACTAAACCTAGTAATAAGTAGCCATGACTTACAGACAATGCCCATTTTGTGAAATGCTGGCTTATTGGCAATCATTTCCATCCTGGGATATGAAGAGAAGAGCTAGAGAACAGCACTTTTCACACAGCCTCCAGAAAAGAGGTCTTTTCTCTTGTTTCTTTGGAGGTAGAAGCAGGATTAGATATAACTATCCCACTTAAAAATGTTTTATGAGAATTGTAGTTCAAGGGCGTCCTACTCACATTTCCTTGAACAGGCTATAGCTGGAGCCTATAAGACTTGTGATCTGTCTGAAAATAGAAGGAAGTTTAGGTTGTTGTCAAGGTGTAGCCCATCCTCAGATGCTGGAAGGAGAGTGAGAGGCCCTTCAACTGCAGTTTCCATGAGGTAGGTGAGCAATGAAGGGAGTTTGGTTTGGCTTCATGTTCTTGTGATTTAGGACATCATTGAGGATAACTTTTTTTTTTTAGGTTTTTTTTGTCTGTAAATGAAATGAGACTTTGACTAAGATTCCCTTCTCCAAAAAATTTTTTTGATGGTTAGTGGCTTTGCTTACTTGAGTGCAATGATTACATCTGAGAAATACAATTTTTTATATGATGTTGCCACCTAAGTGTCCTGTTCTCTCAGCCATTTTACAGATCCCCTCCAGATAGTCCCACTATATATTAAATATCTTTGTTCATATGCCAAGCACTTAGTTTTCATTTTCCTTTGAATATAGATTTCCAAAAGAAGATTTTTTCTACTAAAACACCAGAATTAACTATAAAGTATTTACTTATAAACAACTACCTTGAAGTATTTACAAAACACCATGCAGACAAATGTTGCTATTTTGACACTTCAAGACAAAAACCACAGTGGGCATCTGGTGGGCTGTGTGCCCTTCCTACTAAATCCTTTTAAGGATCTAGCTTGGAATGCTTTAACTAAAGATCTGCTGTCTGACAGGTACAGTCCTCCTGTAATGTTAGAACACATTCCAAATGCTGCTGTGGACCATGTTGGTGTGAATGCTCTGTGACTGGATGACTTTAGCAGATGTCTGGAAGTGTCACAGGCAATGACACTGCCATGGCACTGCTCTGTGACAGGCTCAATAAATAATATCACCCTGTGTCCTGCGGGGCAGAGGAGGCAATGGTGAGTTGGGTTAATCATGGTGAAGCTTCATGAACTGTGCTGAAACTTCAGGGCTGCCATTCTGAAACTTGAATTGCTGCTCAGGACTGCAGATGTCTTTGGCTCACCGCGTTAGATATGTGTATAAATTGTGCCATGAAAGCCTGTAGTTATTCATTCTGGAGCTCCTAAGATGCTTTGATGTGCATGGATTAGATGGTGAAGGTACCCTAGCTGAGCTGGCAATATCCCACAGAGGGCAGATACATGCATGTAGTGTGAATATAAATTCTCTTTGAGGTCTTAGAGAGAAACAGGGTTTACATATAGATCTGACAAGCTATTTTAGGTTTCTGTAGGAGGATCTGAACAGCAGAGTGTTCAACAGAAAAAAGGCTGTATATGGAGTGTCACTTGGAAAGTTTCAGGTAGAAACCTGCATGTACTTTTACAAAGAATGGATAAAGTACCATTTTGTATGTGGTGGAAAGAGGCAGGGAAAGGTCATGGTGCTGAGCATGGTGCTTGTAGTGGCTTCATTTGAAGGTAGCAATAAACAAATGGGACTTGAATGCCAGTGATTTGTCCTTGGTCCGAGGGGACTGGAATGGAGCCAGGTCCGTGCCATGCCCTGCTCTCTGTCCACTGTGCTTTTCTTGTGTCTATAAATTGCTCGTATGTGAGAGGTGTATATTTATAACACAGATAAATCAAAAAATTCTTTATTTATTTATAGCCACAGGCTTATGGGAATGCTGACAATTGAAGATTCTGTGTGAAGGAGCACTAGTCAATATGTTTGTTCTCTTCTAGATAACAACAGCAACAACCCCACCAGGGAAGGAGTGGGTGAGAATTTTACAAGGCCATGTTAATTTTCTGTCTGTCCTCAGAGCTATAGAGTTTTTGTGCTGTTTATTGTTTTGTGGGTTGTTCTATTGGTTTTTTGTGGGGTTTTTCCTTGTTTCTTTTAATTATTTTTCTTGCAATGATTTCTTTCTTGGCTTCAAAATAAGATAAAGAATTTCATCTTTTGTAATGACAATTAAACACAGTGTGCAAGATCACAGCCTGGACGTATTAGCCATATTCTTGGAATTAAGTACCTAAGGAACTAAGTAAATAATTCAAAACAAATAGCTTTTTTGAGAAATGCACCCTCCAGCATTCTTAATATTTTCGCTGGGCAGATCATATTATTGTCACTATGATTTTTATAAGAGCACATGCTACATCTTCCAACCGAGGCTTTCTTGTAGAGTAAGCTCTTGTCCTCTAGAACACCAAGAAAAATGAATTATCACATTTTTTCATGTGTTTCTTTTTCATGGGTGTTTTGGTCCCGTTTTTTGACCTGTCCTCTTGAGTTTAGAGGGATGGTTTGCGTATCAATGCACCCTTGTAGCTGTGTATGAAACAATGTCTTGAACTTGTTGATGGGAGAGTGATTTACTGTGCAGTGTTGGACCAACCTGTCGAGACCGCTCTGACCTAGGCCTAGATCAGTTCTACCCTGATTTGTAAGGAGCCTCCCTGTGTCAGAGAAGGACAGATCTCAGCTGTGGTCTTCATCCTGCATTTTAAGTGGTCTCTTAGATGGAGTGTGTAAAAGATAAGGATGGAGACTTTGTTTCATGGTTTTGTACAAAGCCACACCTAAAGTTGAGCTCTGCTGTATATGCAGTATGTCTGAGAAGCTGTGCTAGAGAAACATTAAGTATAACTTGAGTTTTCCAAGTTCTGGAACCATCTTCACCAGAAGCTTTGATTTGTTGTAGTCCAGAGGTAGCAAATGTGTATTTCAGGCCCCTTCTTTATCAATTTGGAGGGGGATCACCTGGAACAATTAGGACATTGGAAAGCACCACTCCCAATGTGGTACTCTGCATCTGTAAGTTGTAAAAGTAACATGCAAAGTTAACATGTGAAAGGGAGAAAATAGAAAGTAAAAGTAGAACTGTTACTATTGCTAGTCAGTGATGCGCAGCAGTGTAGAGTAGAATTAAAATTTGGTTGACTGGCAATTACCTTCAATATTAGAGTCATGGACCATGTTTTATCCTAAGTGGTTTTGATACTTACTGATATTCTTTGAGATTTTTTTGTTTTATCCTAAACTGTACGTTATTTAGAGTTTCTATAGCTTTTATTGAGCAATAATTCTTTGTGATTAGCTCATTAAATAAAAAAAACCCCATGGTTTGAATGACACAAAGGTGCATATAATTACACTTTCTGAAAAATGTACTCAAATTTCATATGCTGTTTCTTCAAATTTTGTCAATTCTTTCTGTGAACATTTACCCTCTAAAAATTTATTCCTTATCTCTTAGGCGGAGACAGAAGGTGTTGGGAAAACATTTCAAAGACCCTTCACTGAAAATTGGTAGGGCTATTTGAAGAGTTAACTGTTGCCCAGCTCTCTCTAGGGTTGTGGAGTTGGAAGCTGGGGAGAAAATTACTTATTTGTGTTATTTATATTTGAGAGGGTTATTTTTGTCTTCCCTCCAGGTCCCTCTGGGCTGACTCCCAAACTGCTTGAAATCTTTTAGGGGCTGTGGAATGAGAGAGCTCCCAAATGAAAAGGGAAAACACTAAAGGAACATGTGTTAGCAGTGTAAAGAGACAGCAAAGGAGGATATTTTTGCCAATGTATACACCTATGGATCATGCTTTTAAAAGTACTTCTTTAATGATTAAATATTTTTAAATTGTGTATTTTTTTTCCTCTCATCACTTGCATATTTTTACAAGATGTTTACTTAATAGAAACTCTTGAAAACTTACCTAAATACTTTGGGGATGTGTGTCTAATTATCTAAGTATAAATTCTGGATTATAGTAGTGAAAGAGTTATCTGCAAAATGAGTATTGCTTACAAACGTGGTGCTGCAGGTGCCAACATCTAAGGTTGCAGAAAATTAACAGGTGGGGCAAGAGTAGGTCAGCACTAATATCAGGATATTTTTCATTGCTTACTATTTTGAATGTCGCGAATACTGGTATGAGAAGCAAAATCAGCTTCCAAATGGAAACTGGGGAAAGCAAAAAAAAAAAAAAAAAAATTGATAGAGTACAAATTATCTGTGTCAGCATAGATGTGTCTAGAACAAAATACAAGCAAGGCAGTCCTGCCTTTCAGTTTAGCAAGATCACTTAAACATCTAAAAATAAAAGAAGAGAATCTTGAATAAACAACAACCTTAATGATGGTGGAAAGTAAAGGGTGATTGCTTATTTGAAACACTAATCCAAATTTGACCAAGCAAAAAAGCCAGGTAAATCAGATGCATTTAATTCTAATTTGTCATACCTTCCCCCTCTTTAAATTTAAAAGCAAGATAAGCTACAAAGTATTTTAAAGATAATGAGAGGATTTTAATTTTGTTAGGAAAAAAAAAATCATTCTGTAATGTCTGCAGATGACTAATTATGTTGTGTTCAAGGAGGAACCGAGTTACTTGTCTGCTTTGAAATTGGAAAGATAATAAAGCCATTTAATGTTGTAAAACTTAAACTCTGAACAATATCTTTACCTACAGTTTCTTCAAAGTTATAGAAGCCTCAAGCTAGACATGTATAAGCACTTGCAGATTTTTATAGTGCTTTTTGTTGTGTGTTAAAAAACCCAACAAATCCAAAAGGAACAAAAGAACAAAAAACCCCCTCATACCAAAACCCCTTTTCCACACAATTACACTTGTGAAACATCACCTTTGAGAAGTAACACAGACAAAGATTTATTTCTCTGCCATTTGTTCCCTGCATTAGTCTTCAGGTCTTTTAATAAAAGTGGGGAACAAAGGGTCAGAATGACTCCAAGAAATGGTAATGGGATACACAGAGCTCTTCACCTATAGGTCATTGGATAAAGTCCAGCCAGGATGAATGTTGCCTCAAAGGTTTTCAGCCCCATTATTACTCTGCATCTCTAAGGAATATAAACTGAGGAATGTTTCTGCTTTCTAGTAAACTGGTGACTGGTGCAGGGAAAAGCTACTGCCCCTCTGATCCAGGTCAGTGGTGAGGACAGGGGTTTGGGATTTGCCCTTCATGTCCAGCTACTCTGACAAGTGACTGAAACATGTGGATGAGACCAGCAGAGAAACTTGCTTTATTGCTGCCTCAGCTGCTGTCTTTTTCTTCTTGATCTATGAAAGACGTTAGTTCAGACCCCTCATTTCAGTAGTAACCTCCAATGGTGGAGAAGAGAAGAAATAAAAATAGAAGTGAGATGTGACTAGATCCCAACAGCCAGAAAAAAAAAAAAAAGAAACCAAAGCACGAAATTAAATGAGATCTCTCTAGCACTTCTTTGTGGGAAATTTCAACAAACATAGACCTGTGAGTAGGTGTAGCCTCTGAGAATAGGGTAGCAAAATCTGTGTACACTTAACTTCCCGTGTAGTTTTCAAGACTTCAGAAATATATAGAACCTGCTTTAGAGGAATTAAATTAACAAAAGATTTTCTGGCCTCTTGTAAACTCTGACTCCAAGGAAGTATTGCACAAACGTTCAGTTTTGATAATTGAGTGTCTAATACTTGGTTTGTAAATAGTTGGAAGATGTGGGCTTTTGTTTATTCGTTCAAAGGGGTATTTGTCTCCCGCTTTTTTTTTTTCAAGGACAAAAATTTACTTTATATTGAATAAAAAAATTCAAGAACAAATATAGAACTAGGAAAAGGACTGGCTATATCAAGAAACAAAATTTATAGTTTTTTATGTTCTTGTAACATGAATTTTGTACTGTATCCTGCAAAAAAACTTGTCATGTTTTTCCTGGACTTTCTCTTTTGGAAATGGATATTTGTATATTCAACTGCCTTTGGCTCATCGGGGACTAAACATCATGTAGCTCCACTTCTGTCCAGTGCAGTAAGGTCTATCACATTTTAATTTCTTTGTTACCATCTCTTACTAAAACTAGCATATTTATACAAATGTAAACAATTCAGACTCAGAGGTGGCATACTTGTGTTTTATTTGTCTCTATCAGAAGAATACTTTAAATGAAACATTCTTCTGGATGTAAAGAAACCAAAACAAACTTGGTATGCCTAAAACTCCAAGGAATTCAGAACTGAATGTGAATTTTATGTTAAAAGACCAGAAGCAACTCTTTAAACTTTCTGATGCTTGCAAAATGATACAGTAATTGAATTACAAAAAGCATTTTAGGTTTTTTTTATCTCCTTTCTAAGTGATTGCATGTGCATGACTGTGCCAAATGAAGCTTTATTTGGTGGAATATTCTGTCTCACAGGAGGTGGGTGCTTGGGCAAGAATATAAGGAAAAGGTTGATATATGATATTCTCCCTGAGCCACAAACCAAGGACTTCCTGAGTCAGAAGGTAGTTTCTTTGTATTTAACAGCCCCTAATGCATTTTTCTTCCTTGATCTTGTCCAGTTTCTTTTTGAGGGCATGCAAACTCTTAATGCAGTCCAGAATCCTGTGGGAGTTGCATCAAAATAAATCCAGATACTATAAGTAGAACCTGCAACAGCCCCTAGCATGAGTACCTTTACCTAGTCCCATGTTAGGAGAGGCAGAGAAGACTCAATATGGGGCCATATTACCTTAGTGTGCAGGGGTATATGTATAGACATCCCTTATAAGCACCTCTTAAATGTTTGTATTTTGGTTTTTTTCTCCATACTGAGGACTGTACTTTGCTCTTCTGATTCTCATTTCCTCAGGTTTTAATAAAAGTGAGCCACATCTTTAAGCCTTTTTAAGTGGTTGTTTTAAACAAGAGGCCTAGCAACAAACAGCCCAAAGCCTGTGATCCAGGGCTCTCTAAAGGACTTATTTAGTGGAAGGGTTGCATGTACCTATTTCTGCCTGAATTCATGGTCCTAATATTTTGAAAATGTCTACCATGAAATATTACAACCCTTTTTTAGATGCCTGAAAATGACTGTAAGAGATTTTAGATAGAACATGTTTGAGAAAATGCCTCTTGGGGTAGTTGATCATTGTTTTGCTGGCATATCTGGTACCTGAGGGAAGGAATCTGTTTCTGACAAATGCATTTCCACTGCAGAGTTACCTCTGGCCAGTGCAGGTTGAACAGCTATTCCACAGCCTGTAAAATAATTGGTAGGCGCCTTATTACTGGCAACAATACCAAAGCTATCTATGCACTTGGTTGTGTACTTCCAGATAACCTTACCCACTGGAAAAGGCATTTTTACCTCGATAACTTCTAGTAATGCCCAGCAGCCCCCCTCAGCCCTCAGGGCAGCTCCTGTTGGTGGTCAAGCCGTGACGAGATTGAAGCAGCGAGGATTGACTGGCCTTATCTGGGCTGCCAAGCCTGCTCCCTGCAGCCGTGGCTCTGACTTCCCTCAGGAGGAGGGAATCAGCATTCAGATGCACAACCTGGAAAACTTGTTTGCTCATGGAACTGGATACACCCCCTTACTGCAGGTGCTGTTGGCTCCTCCTGCAGAATGCAATCCCCTCACCAACAGGGACCCTGGAGTGCGCCTGCCTGGAAGGAAGGCGCTGTTGGAGCTTGGTTTGAGTTGCCCTTGCAGTGTCAAGGACTTGCCATCTGTTTAGTGTTTATTCTGCTAGTGGATTTTCAGTCTCACTGTTAAGGTTGCTAATGATTGATTAATCCAGCTCAGTATGGACAGAGCACACCAGGCAGTTATAAACTAATTGCAACAATTTCTCTGATGCTGCCTTTCGCAAAATGTACTGTCTGGGACACAGATGAACAGCAGTGGCTCCATTTCTAGTCCTGACCCTGAGCTAATTAGGACAGATCCTGTTCACTTCCATCCACTGAGAAGAAAAAGAGATTTTAGAAAAGGGTTTTGAAGGAACAGTTTTGCCTGGTGTGGTGGTTTAATTGATTTTTGGTATTTTCTTTTCTGTTTTGTTAGGTTGATTTTTTAAGGAAAATATATTATGGGACTTTCTGTAAACTCATTGCTGTCTGTAGCCATGAGAGGATTAATCAAAGGTATGAGAGCCTGAGTATCCTGGTTCTTGGAGAGGAATATATTATGTTTGACCGTGTGCTTGTGTATGATAGAGTTTTCTTCAGAGGTTGATTTGGTTTTGGGTTTTGTTGTTTGTTGTGGTGTTTGGGGGTTTTTTTGTTTGGTTGGTTGTCATGCTGGCTTTTTGGGGTCCTTTTCTGTGAGTTGTTTTTGTTGCTTTTTCTTTTTTTTATTTTAAAGGTGAAGAAGGTGGTGTGGTCAAATGCCCTATGCCTTTACAACCTACCATGTTCCTTAGTGCAATATGCAGCTGGTTGCAAACCAGCAATGCATACTTATTATAATGACTGGATGATTTGTAAATCAAGAGAAGGTGAAGACATAGAAAGAAGGAAAAAAAAATTGGAAGTGAAACACTGCACAGCTTTCCATGAGGGTATTCTGGAAAAAAGGGTCAGTTTTGCTGTACAGATGGCAGAAGTTCTTTTCCTTTACATGTTCCTGCTATATCTTGCTGTTATACAGGTTGTGCATCTTTACCAGAACTGATTACTTCCAACATGTGGATGTGTTCAGATTGTGCAGAGGAAGCCTCCAATCAAACATTGACCAAAATAATGACCTAAAGATCAACAAGAAAGTCTTCTGCATCCTGGCTACAAAATAAAAATTAAAATTTAAAAAAAAAGTTAAAAAAAATTAGGAAATCAGTAGCTAGGCAACTGGGAATGGTGCAGAGGCAAGATTTTGCTGTTCTGTTATCAGCAAATCTGACTAGAAAAATTTTTAGCAAATAGAAGTCGATTTGCTCTTACAACTGTATGCATCCATTTATCCAAACCATTTGGTGTTTGCTCCATGAACATCTGGAAGGAAGATGAGGGTGGGTGTGGGGAGGAACACTTTCAAAGGAAACAATCAACGCTAGAACAGAAATCAGAGCTTTAGCATTTAAAGCAGCTTTTCTCTGAAACTGAAGACTAACGTGATTCCAGGCTGCTCAGATTCTAATGTTAACCTGTCTCTTTAGGTTTTGATGACCGTTAAAATAAATATTAATGACAATTTCATTAAAACTTGATTTCATATGAAAATGGATTATTCTTTTTATTTGTTATCTTATGCTGACATTACCTGTTGAATAGATGCAACATCATGTAAAATTGCCATGTATGACAATTATTTTATTACATGCATTGAAAACCAAAACATTTCCAGATTACAGGCATTTATACAGGGCAAGATTAAGGTGAACTCCCATTTGATGTAATGACTATTGATTATGCTGCAGAACAGGGTAAGAAAGGCACAGGAGAAACTGGAGGACAGAGCTGAAGGAAAATGTATGGCAGGTGAACAGAAGACTACTGTATTTCGAGCAAAACATTTTTTTCTTTTGTTTCTCTCCTTTTTTAGTGTTTGTTTCCCTGTGTTTCTTTTCCTCAAGTGTCTATGTCATGACAAAAATAAAATTAATTTCCAGCTATGTGTTTAATACTAGGTTCACAGTACGTTTTTTATGTTATGTATCTTGTTTGTGTTTATTTAGCACTGGTTGATGGGCAAGCTAGTATTCTTCACTTTCTCTAATAGCTTTACTGTAAATGACTCCTTTACAGAAAACACATAAATGCTATGATTCCCAGCATTATGATGTCATAACACCTATAAATACTCAAAGTGCAGAAATGCATCCTTCTAAATGGAGAGTTTATAGTCCTCTTGTGGATACCTTCCAGCCCGAGGATGAGCAGCCCATAATTCTTTTTTGACAGAATAAACAGGAAATCCATGATTCCTATCAAGTTCTGTAGGGAGACCCAGACACCCAGATCCATATGCCATACTTTGCCTTGTACATGTTTGAAGCACTAGCAGACTTAATTGCTATGCCCTGGGGAATCTTCAAAACTACTGTTGGCAGATACAAGTGATATTAACAAGACAAATGTCTCAGTGTATTTACCAGGTGATTACTGCTGTTTCAAAAGCAGTAAATTATTGTATTTATTCATCTGTGATGCTTCCATGGAAACAAAAGGCATGCTGTATTTTTAACATTATTATTTTTTTAAATTTTTTTCAATTCGAAGGTTGGTTAAAGTTAGGGCGGTGGGAAGAAAGAAGCAGGTTTGGATGATACTGTTGCAGCAGTCAAGCAGTGTAGTTTACCATTACCTGTATTTCAACAGCAACACTTAAAATCACAAAGTTTTCACTCTGTGTATGCAAGTGATTTGTAATGCCATATACCCTATGTGCTACCATATGTAGTCTCCAAATGTTTCATCTGTGTCTAGGCATTCTGTTTTCTAAATCACTGCAATATGTTGAGCAAGCAAAGAACTTACCGTATAACTTGATTTAGTGTGTGTTTGTTTATATTTACAAAATGTTAAATATCCTGTCTCCCTTCTCTCATCTCCACTTCTTTTTGTCCCTGTTTCTTCTCCCCTCTTCCCCAAGATTTTATGAACCAACACTTAAATTGTGCATCCCTATATGTTCTGGCTTTAGTAGTATTTGGCTTAAGTTAACTAAATCAACTGTACATATTCAGCGTAAAATCTTCAACCTAAAGCTTGCTTGGTGAGCAGCTGCTTTGTTTGTTCCCCATCCTTCAGTAGAGGTGTCCAAACCTCACCCATTTAATACTATTTAAAATTGTTTTGGGACCCAGTTCTATTGGGTTTAGTGTTTGTTCTAGTATCTGCTTACAAAAAATGCATATTTTCAGAAAAATGCTGTGAACTGAGGTTCAGGGTCTTACACTTGGGTCAGGGCAAGCCCAGTCACAAACACCAGGCTAGGCAGAGAACAGATTGAGATCAGCCCTGAGGAGAAGGACTTGGGGGCCCTGGTGGATGAGAAACTCAACACAACACAGCAATGTGCACTTGCAGCCCAGAAAGCCAAATGTATCCTGGGCTGCATCAAAAGCAGTGTGGTCAGCAGGGTGAGGAAAGGGATTCTGCCCCTCTGCTTTGCTGTCTGAGACCCCACCTGGAGCACTGCATCCAGCTCTGGGGTCCTCACCGTAAGAAGGACATGGACCTGTTGGAGCGAGTCCAGAGGAGGCCACAAATACGATCAGAGGGCTGGAGCACCTCTCCAGCTGAGAGAATTTGGGTTGTTCAGAAGAAGACAAGCCTCTGGGGTGATTTTATAGCACCTTTCTGTACCTAAAGGAGCCTACAAGAAAACTAGAGAGGGAGTTTTGACAAGGGCATGTAGTGATAGGACAAGGGATAATGGTTTCAAAGTGGAAGAAAGGAAGATTAAATATTAGGAAGAAATTCTTTACTGTGACAATGGTGAGACACTGGAACAGGTTGCCCAGAGAAGTTGTGGATGTCCCATCCCTGGAACAATACTTAGGCCATGTTGGATTGGGACTTTGAGCAACCTAGTCTAGTGGAAGGTGTCCCTGCTCATGGCAGGGGGTCTGGAATGAGAGGATCTTTGAGGGCCCTTCCACCCCAGGCCATTCTATGATTCTATAGTCCTGGAAATAACATGTGAAAATAATATATGAAATTACCTCCTTCGTGTGTCTGTTTTGTAATGCCTAAGGAATTTGGGTGATTTTTTTCTTCTTTTTTAGCATGCTTAGCATTAGTCAACACTGCACACAGACAATATGTTTATAACATTTATGATTCTCGCTGAGCAGTTCCCAGAGTACAGGCACAATTCCCAGCTGCAGCTATGAGGGATCAGCATTTCTGCAAATCGTTTTTCAAACCAAATATAAAAATGGGGAACAGATTATGAGTAACCAACATCAAAACACTCAATTAAGGAACTTGCCTTGCTTGAGATAGTTCTTAACTCCATTAGAACTAATGTTCCTAACATTGTTTGATTTTATTTTTTCCTCCATAAATTTTACTTTTCCTTTCCCTTCATCTCTTTTGGTCACTGAAGAATGGAAAAACTCCAGGAAACTTCATGCTAAATATGGAGTAGTGAGAGTTCCTTAAGCAGAGACCTGGCCTCTTCTTCTCATCGGATTCATGATTCTTGGGTATGATTCATCATACCCTTTGATCCTTGCTTGCACATTACTTGTTGGGAGTTTGTTGTTGCTTTTCTGATGTGTCAGTTCATTACTTACCCACCTCTTACCCACCTGACAGCCTTACTTGTTTCCCTTGTTCAGTCTATTCCTGCTCTGTCTGCCTGTTTTTCTCTGACACAGCTGTAATTATAGAAAAAGCATCTTTTTTAGTTCTGTGGAAAATTTCTACACAACTGTACATCATTTTCAGCTATCTCAAGACTCCTATTAGTCAAGAGAATGTTAAGAATAAAGGTCTTATGGTACTACTGGAGACAGTGTAATTGCAAGAATAAAAATCAGCATTAAACTTGTTTCAGTGACAGTGACAGGATGCCTGTGTTTGATACTGGCTTTCCAAATGCTTCTGCTTTGTTTTTTTACACTTGTGCTCCCTGGTCATGTCTGTTTGGGGCAAGAAAGAAGCTTGAGGAATTTTTTGTAAATCTTCCCTTTTATGGCAATGGACAAGCCTTCAGATTTCTGTGTAAACAAAATATATTAGGTGAATGCTGCTGGCAAAGCCAGGCAAAACACAGTATGTTTATTGTTCAGTACAAAAGAATATTCTGTTGCTGTGATTGGTAGGAGGCTCGAGAAGGGATAAAAGGTATTAGAGAGTGTTATCTCACATGGTAATATTTTGGAGATATCTGCCCTTGGTAAGATCAAGTCCTTTCTAAAGACGAAGAATTTATAGCTCAAAAATATTTTCAGGAGCCTTGGGGATAAACGGTTTCTGTCAGAGATGGTTTAGCAGAATCCGGAGGGGAAGTGATTGCATCTGATGCATCATAATCATCATCCCAGACACCCTCTTAATTTCTTTGTGGGATTCTAACAGGGCTGCCTCACTGCCAGCTCTTCCCACAGCCAGCCAGCTGAAACGCTGCATATGGCTGCCTGCTTGCTGTAGTACAAATCTGGAATATCTGCTTTAGAATCACACAAAGGGACCTGAGAGCAGATGGGCTTAAATGGGACTTGCAGGGGGTTATCTGGTGAAACAGTCATGCCTTTCTGTTCTTATGGCTACTTTCTGGTAAATTTAAATAAAGAATAAAAAACTACGAAAGAGCAGACAAAAAGTGTGAAACTGCTCAGATTATTTTTTTCTGATAACAACCTGATATTTTCTACCCTTTCTAAGATTACTGTAGTTAACTAGTAGATGCCAAATACAGGATTTTCAAAATCTTGCCTATAACCACTGAATTTCTGTTGTGCAGGACTCATTCTACATAGCTGTTACCATCCAGTGGTCATACTCTTACCATCTGTCATCGAAATATCAAGTTAATTGTCAGATATATATTAGAATCATAGCTCTGCAGCTGCCCATTTTGAAGACCTCCATCTTTCAAACTGCTTTGTATCCGTTGTCTCTGTATCTTGGAAGTCACATACCTCCACTTGAAGAGAGAGTTTACAATAGCCTGGTAAGAAACTGCAAAAGTGCATAACCCTGACTGTGTAAGAGACCCTGTAGGAGATCTGCAGCCAGCAGAAACACATGGAGATGAAAGAAGTTGTGTCTGCACACATAATCTCAACTGCAATTCTTCTTTAAAAATGGATTTCTGATTTCCCAAATCAGCTTGTTTTGTGTAGGTTTTTTTGTCATTTCTACAGTGAAGATATTCTTGCACATACTCTTTCTGTCTTTCTGCTAGAATGCTTTAGCACACTGTAACATTGCCTTTAATATTGAAACCTTGCCCAAGTTTTACACTGCTTGCCCTCTGACCCCAGCTGAAGGGAAGGAACTGCCTTCCCTTACATTTGGTAAGCATTTACCCCGTGCTTTCTCACAAAACACAGTGGAGACACTGAGAGTCTTGATTTTCAGCTTTAACAGCACTACCTGTTCTTGACCTGGTGATTAGCCTGACCACACCATTCAGCCTTGCACTTCACTTCCTTTTGCATGTCCCAGTTACAGGAGCATCTGTTCTGCTTCCTCTGGCTGTGTAGGGATCAGCAGACCCAGACTGCTTTGCATCTGGCAGTGTCATAGAGTTAGTAAGATCACTGCATCAGACCTCAGAGTGCTTGTGAAAGGAGAGGAAGAACTGGAGCAATGGGAAGCAGCACATGAAGACTATGAATATCTACTACAGCAATTCTTAGAGCTGGGACTAACTTAGGCCAGTCCTGAAATGTTTGTGTGAGCAGTAGGGTGGGACTTTCTAGTTGCAGATATTTTGGACAGGGAGATAAACCACACTGCACACTGTGCAGTTTCAGGTGTTTTTTCAAAAGATTCAAAAATAATTGTATGACAGTACTCTGATCCCTTTTTCAGATTTTTCTGACTCAGTGGTCACCTAGTCTATAGTGTTGGAAGTTCAGATTTTCTTTGCTTTTGTTGAGAAGAGGGGCTTAATTCTAACCACGTAATTGATGGTATTGTGTGCTCACTTTATATATACAGTGCCCATACATCTGGGCTTCTTAGAAGTCTGGAACCTGTATTTAAAACTTACCACTTCCACTGCAGCCAGACATAGCAGGTTATCTGCATTGTAGAAATTGCGAGTTAAAGGTCTTAGGTTACAGTCAGATGACTTGAAAATATTCTGTTTCTTCCAGTGAAAGAAGACTGTGAAATAGTTCACAGAAATGTTTACTTATGTGTTTAAAGGTTTATCATCCTCTTTCTTATGCATGGGTAAAAACTTTTTCCCTTTTGTGAAGATCGTTCCTAAATGTCCTAAATGGGTTTTGTATTTTATAATATTTTGTACAACCTTATTTTATTCTGCTTCACTGATGTGAGTAGTTCTCTGAATTAAACTGAGATAACACTAGGTTTGTGTGGAATAAACACTGCTTTCAAATAGGAAAGGAAGAATAATTGAAAGAGATATTCACTGACATTTTCATATCAAAGTAATGCTTTGTGACTGTGCCAGCAAATATTATTTTCCAGCTTTGTCAAACAATGCCTTTAACATAGCAGTGAACTAACTATTAATCCAAAGTTGATAACTACAGTCCTGTTTTTCTCATCTCAGTCCCTGGTGAGTCCGGTCAACAGTTTCCCTGGCCTCACACACCCCTGTTGAAGGAACATGTGTTTTTTAGGCCTTATCAGTTTGTAACCTGGCAGAAAGTATTTGTACTTACGTGTGCTCTTCAGAGGCTCTGCATAGCAGCACACTGTGGTGTTGGGTGTTTTCAGGATGTCTACTTTGGCACCCCTCTGCAGTTGGATTGTTCTCCCTAGTGTTGGCACTACACAGTACAGAGTCTTCCCTTTCTGCGCTTCCTCTTCTGTCTGACTTTCTGTTTTTCTTTCTTGGGTGTCTGCAACAGGTCTTATGTAGCTGAGCTGCCCTTGCACAGACCCTGCCGTGGAGGGTCGAGCTGTGCCTCTGTTCTGGCATTGGCGCTTCTGCCTAGCCTGTGAATCTGTGCATTGCCATAAAGCTGCAGCTTTTCATCCTCCGATTTCTTTTTAAAATTCTTTTTCTTTTTAATGTAATATTCTAATTTTTTACCCTCAACAAACCTGTAGGTACAACTGTCCTTATGCAAATGGGCATAGGCAGGGTACATTTCTACTTCTTCTTAAATCTCTGTGGGCTGTGCCGCAGGACTTTTACTCTCTTTTCCCTTTCCAACCCCTTGTACACAGCCTGCATAAAATGCCTGTCTTGGAAACAGTTTCCCTACTCTCAACACTGCTGAAAAGCTCCTCCTGTTTCTCACCTGTATGAACAGGATGCTGTTTCTAGACAGCTTTTACCCCTCCTTCCCTTGCTTGGTTTTTTCCAGCTTGATTCTCTGAAGTGCCCTATGACAAAGAGTTAGAGGTAGAAAAATACCTTTTTCGACCTAAAATATTGTTTCCTACAGTATTTTTTTTACTACATCATTGAGTCTTGTTCTAAACACCTCATAAGATAAGATGCCTTCTAGAGACAATTCTGTGGTCTAATTAATTTTGGTTTTTTTCCCTGATGTTCAGCCTCAGTGGCCCATTTTTTTCAATGACTTCCCATTACTTACAGTTATATGCTCTTAGACCATTCAAACATTATTGCACTATCTTCTTGCTTTCTCCACCTCCTGTGCCTTTTCAAGTACTCCTGTTGATGTTTTTATGCCTGTTTCATTATGGCTGTGCCAAGTTGCATATTGTTTGGGTTAAATTTGTCTCCGAGTTGGTAATTTGGCACAGAGGTATAATAGGGAAAAACTAACATGTGGCAGTGTCCTGGGCTTTTAACTTTTTGAATACCTGTGTTCCTTTCTGTGTACTCACCCACTGTTCTGTGATTTTTCTTTTTCCTCTTGTATTCTAATGAGTTCCCTGCCACACTAATAGCAGGGGTTTTTTTCTCTTCCTCCCAGATTTCTTCTTTAAGGTAGATTTTACAGAGCTTCCAATTTCTTGTGGCCATGAACCTGCTTATTTTAAAAGTAGACTAATTTCAACAATTTAGCAGTAACCTTCAGTCTCCAGAGTGAACATAATTGCTTCTAAATATAGTTAGAACAAAATCTAAAATCCTGCCTAAATGACAGCCTGAAATATTCCAGCTGAGTGATAAGCATATTTGTCTTAAGAACTGTTAACATTTATTCTTTCAATGTTTTCTCTCTTCAGATTTTTATCAATTTAAATAACCACATTCTTAATGTTCATGTAGTAGCAAGCAGAATTTGGCTGCTACTCTATCTTTCATATTCTTTATTTTTAATTAATTTATTTATGTGCATATCTAATCTAAAGACAAAGTCATCAATCACAGACTATTGGAGCCTTTGATATGTTTAAAATTATAATGACATCAAAGATGAAACTAGAAAATAGAAAATATTATGTTGCAACTGCAACTGCTATCTTGGTCTGTACTAGGTAATACATAGTCTTGTCTCAAAATCCAAGGCAAAGAGAGAATTTGTTAAGATAGATACTGGTGGAAATTGAGGGATTTTGAACAATTTCCAAGTTTGACGTAAGAGTCTTTACAGTTCCTGGTCTTTTACAAACTTTTTCTGGCCCTGTTGATCTGTTATGTTTAGAAATAAAAATGACAAGGTGTGGATATTGTAGCAGTAGATGCAGATGAGGGAAGGAAAGAAAGCTGCTAACTTCCCCTCGTATTTGCTTTCTTGGTAAATTTGAGTGACAACCTCTGTTAAAGCAGCCTTCCAACCTCAGCATAATTAAATCGATGCCAGCGTTATGGCAGGGTAATATGCAAATATAAAGGATGTTTGCAGTCTTTTGGCCGCTTAAAGAGCCTAGCGAAAAGAATAATTAGTGTCATTGCTGTGGGATGATCCAGTGTTTCTTAGAGCTCTGGATAAGAATCTAGGAAGCATAAGGAGACCCTGGTGCCTTCAGTTGTACAAGAGTAACCTAATCTTTGCCGCATCTTTCCATCTAATTTTTTCTCTAGCACCAGGTTGGTAGCACTTAGTGGTTTAATATCGAGCAAGAAAAATTTGGCTGTCTGGAGAGCACACTGAGAAGATCAGAGTGCTGTGGACCACTTGGAAGAGAAAGGATGGATCACTAGCTGTTAAATTAAGATAGTGCCATGCTTACTTTCAACTTTTTTTTTTTACTGTGGGAGACACTCTGTATATGATACCTGATATGAGACAGAAGATCAGGAACTACTGTGAGAAGTGTCTGGGAACAACCTTTAGTCTCATGAGAAATGGAAGATTAGATTCTGGGTGTCAGTTGTCACCATCAGATGACTATCCTGAGGAGCAGGTGTGCACAGCTACCTTCGTGGGAGTCTGAAGAGGAATCTGCACGTTCTCCACTAACACAGGACTTTGTCTATGACAAGGATCTATTCCATAGGTTTGAAACACAAGTTATGGCACAAGCATGTCTGGTGTGTCTCCAAGGGACAGGGTCTCCCTGCATTGGCACATCCTATAAAGGTTACTTCGTGCAAAGATAGAAGTCCTCTCTGCTCCAGATTTTTCGTCTCTGCTCCATATTTTTCCTCTAGAGTATTTCTCTGGCGATGGAATATTCTTCTCTTGGGTGTAGTAGTATACTGCATCTCAATATATCATGTCATCAGCCCTTAAATTACAATGTACCAAAGCATAAATACACAGGAGGGTCTCTTTTTAATAGCATGTGGCTCTTGGTAATGCTTTATCTTTTTATCTCTTTGCTTATGTTTAGGGGGATTTTGTGCAAAGTGGGTTGTTTTTCATTTTAGGTGGGTTTTTTGGGAGTGGCTGGGTTTTGGGTGACAGTGTTTTCTCTCCCCCTGTTTGGAAAGTACCAGGCAATTGCCTATGTTGCCAAGAAATAAGAAAGATAGAGGTGATAATTTATGATGCATCCAGGCTTCTGTCTTTCACCTGTATGCAATAAGTGGCTGGGGTGTGCAACAGAACAGCTCCTGATACTTCAGAACTTAGGGTTCTTACTTTTGTCCCTAAAAAAACACTAAGAAAGATCTTAGTAAACTTGATTGAGTTTTGTATAATTTTTTTTAACATACTGAGTGTATCATCCCTTGGGAAGAATCTAATGGTGTAAAAACAAATCTATGACATACTTAAAAGGTTTGAAACTGGATAACGCTTAGAGAGTCAGTCAGTCACTTACCTGTATCTGTTAGAGATGTATTAATGTCTGCTTTGGTCTGCTGGGACTTTCACTGAGATACACTGGCCATGTACAGCACATCCAAAGGTACTGAAAGCTCTATTTGTCCTCCTCCTTCTCTTTGAGAGGCAAAATATAGTGGAAAGCACAACATGCAGAGTAACCCTGTCTGCTGGTAAGGAAAATGTTAATGGCTATGAGAAACTGTCCACAACTGGAGTGGGACTATATTTGAACATGTTTATGCTTTCAATTTTGTTAAAGGAGAGGGAGGGGAGGAAGGGCTGAGGGGTCCCAAGCAGAAAAGACAGCAGATATATTTTGTGTGTAACATGTCACACTTACTGAGGGCCTCCTTTGAGGATGTGTCTTAAGAAGTTACAAAATCTTACCTACAGCTTGTCTTTCCTGACATAAAAATCTCATTCCAGGACCTCTTTGTGACCTTTGGTCTGCATATAAGGCTGCATGGGAAGGTTAGGAGAAACAGAAGCAGGTATCAGAAAGAAGTGAAAAATCTGTGCTTTAGAATGTGAATGTTTAAATTTTGTGAAGCCAACAGTGTCAATTGATTTCAAATGAGAAAGGTGAGGGTATTTTACAAGGGAAAGTCAACAAAACTGAAATGAGCTGAACTTAGAATTCTCATTTGCCTTGTTGGATATGGCACTGGTAGAAGTTATATGATGGGAACTTATATGTCTAAAACAAGAAAAATCACATTTTTTGCTTCTCCAAACCTCCTTCTTCAGCTTTGGAAACCCTAGTAAATTAAAAGAGTAATACTGCAAGGAGAGCTGGTATAAGTGATTAGCGTTACTTGCAATGTACCCATATTAGTGTTATTTGCAAAGAAGGCATTATTCAACCTGAAAATAGATTAAGAAAAGCAAGTTACTAATGAAGCTACTTTCTGCATTAAAGGAGCCTGAAAAGATGTTATTGAACAGTGTCTAGAGCAAGGTGCGTGTCTATCCTCACAGTTTTCACATCACTTAGCAGGCAGATTGTGATAATTAATCACTCAATGGAAGACAACAGTAAGGAATTTAAACATGCCTTTCACAAACAGATTGTATTTTCATAAGTATGATCTGGACCTACAGTGCTGTGAATCAATCACTTCACTTAAGAGAAACTGAGCACTTTTATGCCAGTTGCAGACTTTATACCATGGGTGAGTGATATTCAGAATTTTTTGTTATTTTTTGTTGATCGGTTTGGTTTTTTTTCATTTATCATTAAGGAATACAAATAAGAAGAAAGGAAAATGTGGGAGTATTTCTGAAATGAGGTTCTCCCTGCTCCAGTACTAGGACAGGCCTAGAAACCAGTTCCCTGTAGACACAGCTCCCTGTGTGTTTGCAGGCACTAAATGTCAGTCGTGTTGATACCTGTGCAGGCGTTTTTATGTACATTCAGATAAAGGCTCCCTTAGGATTAATGGAAAATTCTTGCCTTTTTTTACAGCTCTAGTGTAAATGATCAGAAACATGCTTTGTGCCCCAAGATCTGACATCCAGAACTGTTTCTGTGTTTATATGTATCCGTCTCAAGCAGACAGTGAGAGGTTCCAGTACAACTTGTGAGACCAGCTTTGGTCTCATTCACTACCACACAGCATTATCTTTCTTGAGAAACCCTCAACTCAGTCAAATTTTTAGGCAACAGTTCTTTAGTCGCATCACTTGAATCTATACTTCTTGCATAGCAGATATTTAGAAAGTTCTGGTTATTCAGTTCTGCAAAGACTGTAAAAAAAGACATTTCAGAACTGCCAAAAAGTCTGCCTGGTAGTTGCTGTCTGTGTTACTAAGCTGCTGCAGAAATGCAGGTTTCACTCTCAGATGTGCATCAACAGTATCTTTAAGTAGCTGAGACCAGGGAGGACTTTGTCTTTGTTTCCTGCATTGGAGCAATAAACTCTTGTGTTTATATCTATTCTGTGAATTTATATATCAAAGAAGCATGAGTATTTCTTTAATTTTGTTGTACTTTTTTGATTTCTGCTGCTCTTGAAAATTCAAGACTGAGTCACAGGCTATAAGTGTACTTGGTTCACTTATTTTTCTTGGTGTTTAAAAGTGGTTAGGTAGAAAGTACTGAGACTTGCTGTAAGACCAATATTGGCAATTTTTGATGTTCTACCAATGTTGTGGTGTGTTTTGATTCATATAAGTTTTGACTCATGGCTTTTACTTGACTTTTGAGTTTGGCCCTTTAAATTTTCTATCAAAGTCTAGTTTTGGCAGAGATCTGTGCCAGGTTTTGCTGCTCAAAACTTAATTCATATTTGGAAAATGCACCTGCGCTCACGTTTACAACGCTGCCATCTGAGCTTTGTGATTGGCAAAACTAAACAAAGCCATAAAAACCTCTGAAATAAAGGATGATACAACAAATTCTTTACCCTCCTCAGTCCTTGTGTGTGGCTTCAGTGAGTGTCTAAGGCATGCGGAGGTATGCAAACTGCCCATCACTTCGTCTTGATTTGAGCACTGAAAACAAAGGAGAAAGGAGTAAGCATGAAAATTCTACTCTACAAGAACATGACTGGGGCATAAATACTTAACTCTGATTCAGTAAACATTCATGAAGAACGTATTGGGCATTTATAGGTTTCCCCCTCGGGCAAGTAGTGATTCACATAGTGATCTGCCAACAGTACAGAAATGTCCTTAGAGCTCCTGGGAAAATAGCACCCCTCCCAGATAACTGCTTGGCACCAGTGTATTCTGGGCACAGTGCTTCTGCCAGCTGCCTAATCTGCAAGGCCAGCTATCTTCAGATTTCCCTTCCTGGCAGGTGAATAATGGAGTGTCTACCATACTAGTATCCCATCCTGTGTCTCAGTATTACTCTTTCATGGCCAAAGACCTTCACGGCTTTTGGGAACCCATTTTAAGTGTCATACTGTAAAGGGAGTGTAAAAAGAGTGTGTGAAGTCTATTGTTTATGGTTAGCTTTAGAATGATCTAGGGAACTGTGAAACACAGTTTCAGATTGGTTGTTGTTCTTGGCTTTTATCCTTTTGATACAATGTGATTTCCCCTTCCCCCCTGCCCCCCCCCCCTTAATTCTGACTGTGGTTAAAAATACGTTAGAGTTTCAACATTTGAATAGCTAGCAATAAGCTCTCCAGTTCCCTTGTCTTCCTGCTTCTGCCATCTCCTATTTGCCTTTGCCTCCATTTCACATCAGGAGTCCCCTAACAAAATGGATAGCATCTGTCCCATCCCCAGGAATGCCTGCCTCTCATTTAATATTATTTTTACCTGACTTTAATTCATATTATGTTTCACTTACTTATAATATCACACAGTGGTCAGGAAGTACCACAAACCTCTCTGACAAAAAGCAGGTGACAAGAACCTCCTATCTGCTGAGGTACGTTTTGAATTATCTGCTGACAGACAGGAATTATGCAACTCTTTGAGTCTGGGTGGGGATGTCAGGGAGTGAGAGATGCTTAAAAACAACTTTTTGTATACTTGGTAGCATATGTATACTTTGAAGAAGTGAAATGTAAATGCCAACCCCAAGAACAAGGATCTTGTTTTGTTTGTTGTGGCAATCTGAACTGAACAATTTGTAGGGCTTTAAAAAACTGTGTTGTTCTGATATTAGCATATCATCTTTCACAACAGATAGATTTAACATGTAACAGCTCTAAAGTTTGTTCTTGGTTTGGTTTTTTTTTTTTTTCTGATGTAATAAGGTATTATATGACCTCTTGAAATTAGTGTTTCGTCATCTTGGCAATCTCTTGCCTCTGCCTCCCTCTTATTTTTCCTTTCATTTTCTTTTCCAGCCCTCAGGGCTCTTTTTTATGATAAAAAGAAGGAAATGTAGTTTTTTAGCTCTTACAATGCCTACCTGTCAAAGTGTTTAAGTGCCTCCACCGTTTTAGCCAAACGCTTCCATAATTCACTTCAATACAGTTTATTGTACAACTAACAGGTTTGATTGGATTACTACCTGTCAGCAGGTGATTTTCTACTTTCTGTGTAATGATGGGATGTTTTCTTAAGGATTCTGGCTTGTTAGTGGTGCTTGAAGTTCAAAACCACCACTCCACTGCTGTTTAGTCTCTGATGTTAAGACAGGGTTGCAGTCCAAAGGGGAAGCTTCAGAGCACTGCCACAAAATATCATACTACCAGAAAGAATTATTTCAACTTAGTAATTTAATGGCAATTTTTTTTTTACTGTCTTGTTCCTCTATTAGGTTCTTACATATAGGTGGTTGTTCTGCAAGGTAAGATGCTACTGACCTTTAAGGGTGAGATAGAACAGAAGCAGCTGTGAGGATCCATGAAAGAGATACTTGTGTGATATTATTCCTCTTTTTGCATGCTATTTAAAAAATTTTATAGCTAGAGTGTCAAAGTTCACTCCAAACTGAGTCTTGTTTTTAATAATAAGCTTTCTTGTTTGAAGGCTTTTTTATTCCTTCCAAATTTAACTATACTGCATATTTAACAGGGTTAGCTATGCAATAAACTACAGATGCTATGGCTTCACCTTTTTGTTAATTCAAAAATTATGATATAATTTTTAAATTGAGCTCTGCGAGTCTCTAAATTGAACAGCTCCCTTTGAATGTATATAATTCATGCTTGCATAAAACATGAAAACTGTGTTCAGCCATATAATCTGAATCTATGAATAATCTTTCATACACTATGTGGCTGCTGCCTAATACTTTGAGGACGTGATCCAACAAAATACTCATATACCCACAGAAGTTAATATATCCATAGAATAAAATTCATGAGTACTGCCAGATTGCTGCCAAAACAGCAGTTAAATGTGAGGAGAAGATTCGTTGTTGTCATTGCATTTCTTCACTGGTATCATGAGATCACACATTGACTTTAGTACGTCCATAAAACAAGCATGGCCATTTGAAATTCTTCCTGTTTATTGTGTTCAAATTAACGTGTGGATCTTTATAGTATGAAACAAAGCTTGCTTCCATCCTTAGAGAAGTATGAAGTTTAGGCAAAATTTCAAGATTTTCTGTAGGATATAGTAGTAGCAGAGAAAAGGACGATGTTCCATTTTGTGAACGGTTTCTTTGTGTGTTGAGTAAGGCTGTTGATTTGCTCTGAGGCTGGATTTTCAATTCATATGCCAAGGATTAATACATTGTATAATGCCAAAGTAGGAAATTGCATAAAGTGCAGCCCAACTCTATTAACCATACTACAGTTTTCTCCTTCGATCAAAGCATGAGAAAAAGCTTTGGTGCTGCATGTCTAGTGCTGCTGAAGGACTGAACAGGTTCCTCAAGCTTCTTGCCAGAGAGAATTGGGATCCTCTGCCAGCTTCTTTGGCAAAGAGAGCTGTTTACTGCATCTCCTCATTTCTAAGATTAGAGACACCTTGTTTGTCACCAGAGGTGCCTCCTAACATACTGTGAATACACTGAATCCCTGCTCCAATGAATCCCAGCTGGCCTGCAACAGGCCTAATTTGAAAACATACCTTTGCAATGATAGAGAAATCTTTTCCTTTATTCTTAATGAGAACAAAAGGCGGGTCTCAGGCTAAGCATTTCCCTGAGCTTAATGTCATTCTGACATATTTCCCTTTTGTTATTCAGATATATTTCCCTTTAGAGCAGAGGGGTGCAGCAAGCAGTGTAAAGACTGAGGTCTTGTATTGTTTCTGCAGCAGGCCACTTGTAGCAACTGAAATTAAGGGAGGGCACCTGTGTTGGTCCTCAAACTTGGTGTGTATCTGTCTGGGAGGGAAAAATAGCATCTACTGTCTCTGTTTAAGGTCCTGTTTGAGAAGCACAACTGGAGTGGTAGGAGTCATACATTGCTATGCTGGTGAACTCTGTAAGCAGATCATCAGCAGTCAGTGGCTGTGTCAAAATTTGTAGAGAGGTCAAAGAGCATATAGATTTGACCTCTACCCTGAGTCACAAGGAAATCATTGATCCTGGGCTATTAGCATCATCTTTTGGATATATCCAACCCTCAAGTGTGTTTTTGAAAAGCTGCTTAATCCTGGCAAACAGCATGTGCTGGGCTTTCATTTTTCATGCCAAGAAAAGGGAAGTAGAACACAGAGAATTAATTGGTGAGACTGACTCTGAATGTAAATTTTGAGTAGCTGGTAGGTAGTCCTTTCTACAAGAAAGAAACCCTATTTCTACAATCATATATTTAACTCTCCCAGAATGGACGAAACCATCTTCTGCACCTTCTGCTGTATGTGTTCATGGAGAGGCTGAACAAAGGCACATCCTAACTATTTTGTGGCATTTCTGTCACTTGCAGTTCAATGCATGTGTAGTTTCTTTTCTCTGTGAACTTCTCATGATAGTTTTTGATGGTTTCCTTCTGAACTCCTGGTGGTTCAGTTGGAATTGGTAGTTCATTTGGTAAGTTACTCTGGTCCCAGGATGAGGGATGCCATTGAGAGAAAAGAGTCTTTCCTCTTGTCACTTTAGTGACAGAAGTTTTAATGGTTGTTGCATTTGTGTAGTTTCCCTGTGAGCTTGGTAGCACCAATCTCCTCAGCTTGCGTGCAAGTGTGTGACTGTCAATGTAAAAAAAACATGTAGAATTTGGAATTCTTAGCAGTGACAATTTTAGAAAACTGATTTAGCTTGGTCTCAATATGCTTTTCTATAAAATGGGGTAAACTCTATTTTATTTTTCCAGAGGCATGTTGAGTCATAAATAACCATCATTTTGTAACATGTGAATGCATGCTATGAAAAGGGTATAATACAGATGGCTTTGATTAGAATGGAGCATTCTGAGATACACTGGCTTTCTGAGTTCATGAGAAATCTATGCTGCACCTGAAGATTTCAGTTTCTTGTCACTGAACCAAGGCCATGTAAAGTCAGGAACAATATAGCTCTGTTGCATTTGCAGTATCTTTGCCACACATTTCACATTTAGTGCCAATCTGCAGAGACCTTACGACCAACCACATAAAATACAGTCATGGTTGTCATGGCTTAACCCCAGCCAGCAGCCAAGTCCCACACATCCACTCCTCATTCCCTTACTAGTGGGATCAGGGAGAGAATTGGATGGGTAATACTAGAAAACTCATGGGTTGAGATAAAGGCAGTTTAACAGGGAAAGCAAAAGCCATGCACACAAGCAAAGCAAAACAAGGAATTCATTAACTGCTTCCCACAGGCAGGCATTTCCAGGAGAGCAGGGTTCCATCACATATAGAGGGGACTTGGAAAGACACGCACCATCATTTCGAGTGTACCCCACTTCCTCTTTCTTGCCCCGCCTTTATACACTGAGCATGATGTCATATGGTCTGGAATATCCCTTTGGTCAGTTGGGGTCAGCTCCTCCTGGCTGTGTCTTTTCGCAACTTCCCAGCCTCCTCTCCAACATGGCCATTTGGAAAGCAGAAAAGGTCTTGGCTCTGTGCAAGCCCTGCTCAGCAATAACAAAAAAAAAATCTCTATCTTATCAACCCTGTGTTCAGCACGAATCCAAACCACAACCCCATACCAGCCACTGTGAAGAGAGCTAATTCTGCCCCAGCCAAAACCTGCACATGGCTCATGGTTCTGGAAGCTGGCATGGGTATGGTGGCAGATGGGCAAAAGTGATGTGTAAGCTGGTCCCTCATCAGACTTTTGGTGCTTTTTATGGGCAATTTTACTTTAAGTGAGACTGATTCCTACCTGTGATTTTTTTTTAAATTTTTATGAAAAGTACAAAAAGGAAAAAATCATGATGATAATTTAGTTTTATTGCATGAGCTCCTTTTCTTCCTTACTTCTATACATAGCTGGCTAATTGGCCACTCTGTACCTTCCTGAATGCTCTCAAGGTACAAGAGAAAAATGCCTCTATGCATTCTGGTTACAAACATACCTGCATTTACCTCATTTTATCCACTAGAGAAATAATAAAGGAAGGGTTTGGTGAAAAGTTTTTGGTTGTAGAGGATTTTGATAAATTTTGGAAATAAATTACATTTGTGTTCAGGGTGATTTAAGTAAAATAGAGATGATGAAGATGATGACAAATGTAGCTTTCTTCACGTTAGCAGAACAAAATTCAATTCAGCATCAAAGGAGGATAAATAGGGATAAATGTAATGACAACCTTTTGTTCTGTGAATGCTGTCACAGAGGGCTTGAAAACCTGAGCAAATAATGAGAGGCAGAAAGAGAAACAGCAAGTGCATGAGAGAGACAGCACAGCAGAGAATAGGTAAAGCTAGAAGAAATATCTGTCGTAATAATCATAGCAGAGACAAAGGGAAAGCCCAGGAGCCGAGACAGCTTGCTGTGAGCAGTAATCTGGATATAAAAGTGTAAGGTCTAGATGGAAGATGGGATTCAGAAATGTCACTTTCCTAAAACATCCCCATCACTTCTCACTTAAGTGGTTTGATTATTTTGCAGCTCATGCCTTGATTCTTCCCACACCATCTTTTCTTTTCCTGTTTTGTTCTTACTCTTTGAAGTGATTTGAAATTTTAACACAGGGGAGGAGCAGCCAGCCCTCTTTTACCTTCTGAAGGCTTGTGTGTTGTTAGTTGCTGTAGTTACTCGTCCCACCAGTTCAAAGAACTGCACTTTGTAGGTGGTGTGATTTAATCTGAGAGAGCAGCCAAGCCCCACACAGCCACTCACTCGCTCCCCCTCCAGCGGGACTGGGGAGAGAACTGGAAGAGTAAAAGGGAGAAAACTCATGGCTTTAGATACAGACACTTTAATAGGGAAAGCAAAGGCTGTGCGCGCAAGCAAGCAAAACAAGGAATTCGTTCGCTGCTTCCCATGGGCAGGCAGGTGTGCAGCCATCCCCAGGAAAGCTGGGCTCCATCATGTGTAACAGTGACTTGGGAAGACAAAACACCATCAGTCCAAACAGCCTTCCTTCCTACTGGGGAGATATCCCAATAGGTAGGAATTCGGAGACTGCGTAATTACCTGAGGACATTAGGCATGAAAAACACACATCCAAATAATAAGAAATTGCAGGATGTACAAAGAAGGGGCTCACTGGTGGTTTGTATTCAACAACCATTCCCCCAGGATTTTTGAGAGGTCAGAGGATGTGCTGCCAAATTTGTTGTGCATTTGCATTTTAAATTTTTTTTAACGTACATGATTATTTTCTCTTATACAGCCATGCAGACCCATAGAATCACCCTGACAAGGTAATTAGGGAAGCATTTATTTCATGAATACCACCAAAGTAGAATCAAACAGGATCAAGATTACCTTAAATGTGAAGCTGCCTGGATACTGAAAAATATCATTACAGCCAATATTTGGGTAAGAAAAATGTGAACTTGCCATTCAGCCTTAACTAACGATATATATATTTCCATATGTAAGTATTTGTGTGAGGGTGCAGTAGAAACCTAGGTAGCCATGGGATAAGGAGAAACAACTTGAGTTAATGGGACTGCCTCATCTACCTTGACATCTGGGAACTTGTATATACATTTATCATATTTTACACTAATTTTTAAAATATATTAGTGAACAACAAAATGGATAATTGCAGATTTAATTTTATTTACAGACTCACTTTATAAAATCAAATAAATTACTGCAACTGTTTAGAGCCATTAACTACACTTATTGCTGGCAGCCATTGCTTGTGTTTTAGTCCAGTGATGGCAATATATTCCACTTGGCAAAAAAAGAGTGTTAATACATTTAAACTAAGGGTTATCTGAGGCTCTAATTATCTTAAAGTACCTCTGTTAATTTGCAAATTATTCACATTCCTCAAACCATGCAAAGCAACAACAGCCCATACATGATCTCATGCTCGTAATTCAGTATAATATTTAAGGTGATGAGACAGAGTTTAAATGCCTTGATCAAAACAATTTTACTTCCAAACTGTCTGTGTTCAGTTGGCTTCTTTGTGGCAACCTGCCTGTTTTGCCTTGAGTAACTTCTTGTTAATGGAAAATATAAGGGTTAGGATTTTTCCACCTTTTTGAAGTACTGATGGGAAAAACATATAGTGAGGTGCTTATATCATTTAATAGTCTTATAAAATCCTTCAGTTTCCCAAGTAAAAAATAACATTTGTCTTGTCAGAAATAGATGTCTAAGTTAGTAGTAGAAGTAAAGAAATTAACTCTTCTGTGATATTCATGTGTAATTAATTCTACAATATTATTCCTAGCCAAAAAGTAGGATTTCCAGCTCACAGGAAGTTTCAAGTTTAGAACTTCCCATGGATTAAAAATTAAAGTTATTTTGTCAGAGATAGATGCTCAAGTTTCCAGAGTGTACAACAAGCTATATTCCCTATGTCCTGTAACAACAGCCAGCCTGTCAAAGCCCCGTCAACCGAGACATTTGTATGAGAATGTTAGAGGTGGTCCAAAGGCTCACTGAGCATTTTTGGAGTTGTATGCTGCAATCCCATGGACCTGGACCTGGGAGAGTTTGACTGGTCCTATTTCAGAGCTGCCCATCCTATAAGGTTGAAGAGCACTGTGTTGGGGATTAGGAGTATCTCACCTGGAGTGGTCACTTGGCAGGCTGCCCCTGTGCTGGGATTAAGGTTGGGTGATGTCAAAGCAGAAATATTCTGTTAAGGCCCTCATACTACTGGAATTGTGTTTTTTCAGACCTGTGTCTTTCTGGGAAGCTGTGCACTTCTCTTTCCAAAGCTACATACCGCACATACCTAGAATTTCAGTGGTATTTAGTGTCTCTGTTGGTCTCATCACTGAGCAGAATCTGCCCAGCCCAGGCTGCTGTAGCCCAGCTCCACACTTCCTTCCAAATCTCCCAAATGAGGAGGCCTCAGAAGGCAGGACCATGGCCTCCTTCACAATGTCTGTGTTTGTGAAGGGAATTATCTCCTATGGGATATGTGGCCTTTTACAGCCTCTTCTGCTGCTTTTGCTCTTTGTATCCCTGGAATTGGACTGGAACTAGAATGAACTAATCCTTGATTATTTTTTGGTAATAAATACCTTTGTGATCTGTTGTGAGCAGACCAAAAAAGGTATAAGCTTTCCAGGCACAGTTCTGCAGTGTCTTTATTTGCTACTAATCATGTTTTCTAAATCTGAAAAAAAGGATAAAGGAATAAAAAAGAAAAAAAAGAAACAAAAAGAAAAAGTCAACTTGTGTGAATTAACTGAAAATGTGATAAAATCACTAAACAGGTGCATCAGCTTTGACTCTGGTGCAGGGGTATAAATCTACTTTGTTTGCACATAACATATAAACATGCTAATACATGTCTCTTAAAATATATATTTTTTTGTCATCTGTAGGTTTAAATATATTTTATGTAGCAGCATAGACCATTCAAAGCAAATGTTTTAAAGGTAATAGGCATGTTTTGCATGCTGAGAGAATGTGCACAAACCCAATCTACAAAGTGGATGAATCCATTATGTAAATCTGAAGTTGTCAAAGTGATCTATTATAACTATTTCTACTGTCAGCTGTTCCACATAGCACAAATTCAGCAACATACTCATCTTGATAGGGGAGAGTATTCAGATATTATACCAACTACTTATTAATCTTGCTGATTTCTACAGCACCTATCACAGTGACAATTTTTGTTACGGGGATTAATGCCGAAAACAGAAGATGACAATCAAAAGCTAACAAAAGAAGTGTCATGTTCATGACTTGAATATAAATTGAAGGCTGTGAAGGAACAACATGGCTTGGAGCATTGCTGCTGGAGGCCAGCCTTTCGTCAGAGGCTCATGTTTAGAAACCAGAACAGTTGGGAGAGAACAAAATGTCATTAGTGATGGCTGTTTGTAGCCTATGTGAAAGAGACGTGCTCCCCATTCAGTCCCTAGTATGTGACAGAAAAATAAAAAAAGAAGGATCTAAATGGGCACTAATCTGAACATCACTGGTATTTTCTGCAAACAGTTTGGGAGCTGCTTTTTTTTAGCATCCAGAACTAGTCATTGAGTATTTCTTCTCTCTTTTCTTACAGAAGGTACATCTCCAGGCTTAGGAATGAGGCAGTACTATAAAAGATTTTTCTGTCACTGCTGATGCTATTTTTTTCTTGGCTAGATATGAATTTGCATATCACGCTAGATATGAATTTGCACTGTTAGAAATCTAGCAGCTCAATGCAAATGCTAGTCAAACATTTTAACAATATTTGCTTTTGAAAGTTGATTATTCTTGTTGTGTCTGCTTTAGTTTTAAAAGGCAAAGTGACCTACGTTACTGCATCCTGACAATTGGGCTTCTTCCTAAGCAGTAGGAAAACTCAAAGCTTTAAGCCAGGTCCTACAAAACTTGTTGTCCATTTCATGTGTGTTAGGGTTTCACAAAAAAGGAAAGGTGCGTTAGGCAGCATTGTGAAGTCAATATATGTGAGCTAGAAAGGATTAACCAGCTATATAGCCATTAAGTAATAGCAAATTAATGCTTTGTTTGCTTTTTTTTTCCCCCTACAATTTTAGTGATTGACCTATTAAAATTTCTTCATTTCAATACATTTCCAGGTTCTATAGGTGTGGGTGTTGGCACTGTCCAAAAACAGAGAGAGCACTACAGTTAACCACAGTTACTTTGAGGTTGGCTGGAAAGCAGAACCTTCTGCAGGGGTTAAAGAATGAGGCTTTCACTTGTGTTCAGAAGAGGGATCAAGAGGGAGAGAGCAAAGTGCCAAGGAGTGCCCAGGGGCTCAGTGTGCAGCCAAGTCTGCACCCTGAGTCAGGAGAGTGGCTTAATCAGTGAATGCCAAGAACGTCTTCTCTTCTTGTTTGGCATTGGGGGTGGGGTTTGAGTGTCGCTAGTGAGCAGATATCCAGTGAGTAGCGACACGGACGGTTTTATGTAGATGAAAAAACTGACACTTTATTAATTTACAAAGGTGCTTATATACCTTAGCATGCTGGACTGACATAAGGTTATTGGTTCACTGGCCAGCCACCCCCCAGAGGGATTGGCTGGACCCAGTAACTCTTACCTCATATATTTTCTTCTTTGGTCTCATAACAAGACCATAGTTTACAGTACTTCTGAATTGTTTTCCTGCAGCGTCCTTGAGAAAGCCTTGCTTTCACACAGACACTTGTCAGGAAACTGAATTCTCTCTGCACCCAGGCCTGTAACATCCACAGTTTGAGGGTTATTTTTGTGTTTTGTTTTGTTTTAGTACAAAGTTTGCTTTGGACCTGCAGAACCTTTCTGTCTTTGATTCAAAGACAGTATACAAAAAAGTATTTTGCCAAGAACTACCCTTTTTTTTCAGAGTAGCATTTAATTAGAAAAATAGGCAGTAAGTAAACATTCTATCAAATGTGTAGCTAGCGAATAAAACGTCTCTGAGCAGCTTGACAGTACCACTTGCTTATATGGAAGGTATGTTAGGCCATCCTAACATTTGTGAGTCTTTACCTAACTTTGCTTTGTAGTTTCTATTAATTTTTCTTTGTATTATTGTGCAACGTGGAGTGAAGTTCTCTCTTTTGCTTTCTGCAAATGCTAACTTAAAATATGTTGTGTTCTTAATTACTGTTCTTGGACTACAGGGGCAGAAATACTAAACAGTAGAGTTTGGGTTTGTAAAAGAGCAATGTGAGGAGCAGAAAGCTGATAAAAGTCTTGAAGTCTTGGCTGGTTTTTGAAAGGGAGATGGTTTTATCTAAGCATCAGGCACCTTACCCTATAGGAGATCTCTGGCTCCCACCAGCATTGATCTTCTCCCAGCCAGCACCCCTGGATATCTGCCTTTCTGGTAAAACTTCTCAGTCATTCCTGGTGCTGGCATCTCAAGTTGCAGCCAACTGGGTGCTCCACAGTTACACAGCCAGACCTTGAGTCAAGTACTATTACAGAAATTTCTTGTCCATCCCTGGCACCTTGCCTTGTGGAGAGGGCAGGGAATTTTCCATGAGTTCTGATACTCTGGGACTACACAGTACCTCCTGTAAATTAACGCTGTTCAGGGGAGGGACAAGCTGGACAGGCTACATGGAGGTTGGGGTTTTATTGATCTCTGTTAATGCCAGGTTTTTCAAGCAGCGCTGTTGGCATTTTAGAGGGGCTCTGATGGCTCCACATTTAATATTTGTGAATTTGTCTCTGTAGACTGGTGTGCATGTTGCACAGGTGGAAGGCGAGGGCAAGCAGGAGGCCAAGCAGAAAGCCTGCCAGCTGTGGGACAGATGAGACCAAAGTGCACCCACGTGTGCAAGCACAGCATGCTGCCAAACCACCTGGGTGTGTTAGCACACTTGGTGAGTGGCACTCCTTGTTGCCCTTGGGAAGAACTGTCTAGCAATGAGCACTGTGTTGCAGTAACATGTTTGGCAGAATGTGTGGAAATTGCTCTGTAGTTGAGTTGTTGGTTTGTTTGATGTTATGTGTTGTGGAGTCATTTTTTATGGCTTTTTTTTTTCTTAATGGGGTGATTTGTTTGTGTTTGCTTTTGTTTAGAGATCATGAAGAGTTTGTTTCCAATAAGTTCAGTTAGGCATAAACATATGCCCTGCACTTCAGGTCTTGAAAGGTCCTTCTTCAAAGCTTCAGATGGGAGTCCCTGCTTGAATGTTAATGTGCACATTTTAATGTGTGAGGGATTCTCTGCCTTTTAGTGAATTCATCTGGACTTTCTTGGATATCCCTGTGAACTCTTTTTTATTGCCTTAGTGAGAAGTAAAGCTGGTTAATTATAGTTTCTTCTTGAAAAGTGTTATCCATCATAGTATTACTGCTGAAAGAAAAGGAAGTATCCTGCCTACTTAGATATATTCCATTGGCACTGTTTGAATTATTGTTATTTGTAAGACTGCATTTGCAGGATATCAGGTTGTTCTCTTTCTATTTTCTGTGAAAAGTATTTGATAGTTTTGAGATTGTTGAACTTTTTGGGGAAAAAAATTCTTTAGAGACAAAAATACATATGGAATTAAGTTGTCAATATTCTTCTGATTAGTTATAATCACTGGACAGTTATATCCTTCAAAACCAGAGAATAGTCTGGTGTGTACAAGAGTCTGGGAATCACTAAGTACAGAGACACTTTGTCTCATGTACATTTCCAGAGGCAGTCTGGGGATCTCCAGACCTCCTCCAGCTGATGTTGAGGGACAGACCTACATTTGGAACCACGGCTTTGCTGTTATTCTGTTCAAACAAGGAGTGATTTTAGTGAACTTGTTGCTCTCTTTTGTTGTGCAGCAGTTTCATCTCTACCTTGTATTTATGTTACAGATGCAGATCTGTCATTTTTTGCAGTATTTTTTATTACGTGATTATGGTTCTGTTGTGTTGTCAGCCACTAACAGATGGCTTATTTCTTGTATAAAACAGTTATTTGATATATGTATATATCTATACAAAATACCTGATGGATATCTGGTACTTGAAAAACAAATTTTTTCCAGTCTTCTTGAAGGTAATAGAAATACTTTAAAGTACAATTTATCACGTGAGTATTGAATTTTTATACATTACAGTGACAAGGTGAAAATAAAAAAGGCAAGCTAAAATAGTAAAATCTTCAGGTGTATTTTCTACAGATTTGTGCAGAGGCTCTTCTAAACACTAGCATATGTTCCTCGCATCTTTCTGGAAAAGTAAAAGCCATGAGCATTATAATCCATTGGAATATCACTAGTTCTCATCCAAAGCATGTCATTGGAAAAGTGGAGAACCCTGAGAAGTATGAGCTATGCTATGGTTTGATGATTTTCGTTGTAGAGAGTCAACTTCCACTAGATTGTATGTCAGAACAGCAGACAGCTGTAGTCACAGTACTTTGGGATAAGACAGTTCCTTTATGAAACTCTCTTGAGACTTGTAACCATACCTGAAATTGTCTTTAAAACTCTATTTTTCATAAAGACGCTTTTTCTAAGTTTCATCCAGCTGACAGGTTTTCATATTAATAGAAGTTCTTTAATACTTCCTGATTATTGAAGACTGTTGTCCTGAGACAGAAAGAAACTGTGTACAGTTCAGATAGATTCAGTTAATCTTATTGTGTGAACTAATATAAGGAAGCATCTGGTCCTCCTGGCAGTCTGTGTGATACAGGCCATTCAGTCTAAAGGAATATAACTTAAAAGATGAGGCATAAGTTTTATTCAAGGGTCACAATGTAATGTCATCATACCCATTTGTCAGACTGTGACAAATGTTCAACACAGACTGTTTCTGTGAGAACTTGCTACTTGTTCCTACTCTCTCCGGAAGTTGTTTTGCCCACTAGAGTTGATGAGAAAGGGAACACTTTTTCTACCATTTTCATGGCCTGATAGCCTGAAGCCAGTTCTCTTATCAGTGATTTTGATTGAAGTGGAAACTGGTGTCCATACCTGTCTTCATTGTCCTCTTAGGACTTTGACTAAAAATTAGATATTTTACATAATTGTTTCTGCCTAGCATCTTGTTAATGGAAAAAGGATTATTGTGTCCTGAGAACTGAGCTGCAAAGGGCAATCTATGACAATATTTTCAAGTTAGAGTTTCTGTAGAATTTATTTCTAACATTTCAACAGGCTTTTTTAAAAAAGAAATTAAATGAAAGTAACTTAATTAGATGCTAGTTAAGATCTCTGAAAAAACACTGTCCCTTTTTCTTCTGAGTCTATATTACCTAAATCCTTGTTTATTTTCCAATGACCATTTGGCCTTCCTCATTTCTTGCATTTCCTTCTTCTTCCCCTCATCTATTGCTATCAGTCACAGAATTAAAAAAAAAAAACATCAAAACCCTTTAAACTGACTTAGATCACAATTTTTGATGTATTGTTGGGAGTTAATTATCCGCTATTATATTCTGTTCTGTGGAAATCTTCATGTGGAAAGCTTGTCTAGTAATACAGAGTTGTCTGTAATATCCTATGGTTCTTTAATTCCAGATCATGCTCAGTTATTTCTCTGTCCTCCCATCTCTACAGAGCCTTTCTGCTCAATAGAAACTTCTAAAACCAGAATAATTGTGTCCAAAATATTTAATCTTGTTTTGATATCAATATCATGAAGAATTGAATTATTGATCCTTCTATCTTATCAGGTGGTCCATTTGCTAAGACAAACAACCCACTTATTACATGGATCTGGAAATAATTTAACTCTTACTGAGTATAATTTATAGATGTAATTGTGTAGCTTGAAGTAGTGAACTGTTGAACATAAAACTTTAAAGAAACTATCGCTCACAGGATCACAGAATCACAGAATAACTTGAGTCGGAAGGGACTCATTAGGGTCATCAAGTCCAACTCTCTGTTCCTCACAGGACTATCTAAAAGTAAACCACATGACAAAAGCATCATCCAGACACTCTCTGAGCTCTGACAAGCTTGGTCCATGACCTCTGCCCTGGGCAGCCTGTTGCAGTGACTGGCCACTCTCTTAGTGAGGGTACATCCACTGATGCACCTTCATCCCTTTTCCTTGTGTCCTGTTGGTCACCAGAGAGGAGAGATAAACACTCACCCCTGTGCTGCCCTCCTTGGAGCAGATGTAGACCTGAATGAGGCCATGCCTCAGTCTTCTCTTCTCCAGGCTGAACAAGCCAAACAAACTCAGCTGTTATTCACAAGGTTTCTCACCTGAATAGATTTAATTGTTCATAGTGCTATTGCTTCCACTAGCAATATCTAGTTTTCCTCGTCTTTTTTTTCTTTAATGTGACAAATGCAAAACTTGTAGCCCTTTGAAAATGGCAGTGTTGATGTTCTCCCTTCAATTAAGTTTGTTTGTTTGGATTTTTTTGTGGTTTAGTTACTTTTTTCCACAAGGAATCACAATCCAAAGTTTTCAACTTTCAGATGAGTGCCCTAGCTTTCGACAGAATTCTAGAATTGAGTATCCTTAGAGACATATGTCCCATCCTTTAGACCCATTAAAGCTGTTGTTCTCACCACCCGGTTATTTCTTTCCCTCTCAATGACTTTTTAAGTATTTTACACAAATTGGAAAAGTAACAGCAGGAAACAAGAGAAAACCACCTCAGAATAATGGTTGTGGGCACACTCCTGGGAGATGCAAGATATAGGTTCAAATCCTCTCAATTAATTGTGTGGCTCCCAAAGCCCAGATAAGTAGCTGACTAAAAAAGCTAAAAGAATAAAGCTTAAAATGTTTCCAATAATAGAGGGATGTGAAAGCAATTTGTGGTTTCAATAGTGATAATTTTACTTGAATTTATGAACAGGTGACTTAACTCTCTTTGTCTGGTGTAATTGTCTCTTTTGGTGATTTTACTGTTTTTTTCAAAATGGTTATCTAACTCTACAAACTTTGAAAAAACAACCAAAACAACATCAGAACACCTTTATCACAGGTCAGGCTGAATGTCCCCTTAGCTGTGTTCCCTGCAGCTAGGTCCTGTACACTCTACAGTCTGTGGGTACCCAAGGGTTAGTAATTCAGTTCTATCTCCTGTGGCATGTCTTCTTCCAAACTGTTTATTTTAATCACAATTTTGACAAGACAGCTCTTCATAAGTTTGAGTTTGGAGTGAGTGGATCAATGGATCAGTATCTTTCTTTGGATCATTTCCTTAAAGAAAGCACTCACACAGTGGAAAGGGCTTTGAATATCAAAATAGAGGGTTTAGCAGGATTGTATTTTGTAGACACCTCACATCATAACTCTGAACTTTTTTTGGTACTGGAAAAACTTAGAGTAAACCCAAATGTAAATAAGAAGTTTGTAAACAAACTTTACTCTCATTTTGTCCTGATGGAGCAGTCTTTCTTTCAGAGTGATTCCCAATGCAGCAGTGTTCAGCTTTTTGGTTTCAAAAATGCTTTATAACCCCCTGTGTATACCAAGGGTGATCGTCCTTCTGACACTCCAGCCCCCTGGCTATCTGTCCCCATACTATTTCAGCAAACTCCTCTGAGTCTGCCTCAGATTCCCTTCAGGCTTTCTTATTCTTGGCTTGCTCTCACCCACCCCACTGGAAAAAGAGTCCCCACAACCCAAGCAGGCATCATCTGCTCTCCGTTGCAGAAGGCTGCACTGGACTGTGTGGGCAGAGTGCATTCCTCTTAGCCATGGTCTTCCTCCCAGTCCCACAGCCTTCCCTGTGAGGGAAGACAATCTTTTTCACAACAGCTCACAAGAAGTGGAAGTCAGCTGTAATCAGTTGAAACGGATACTGCTCACCACAGATGTTAAGTGCAACAAGCAGAACAGTGTTCATTTTACTCTTTTTATCATCCACAGCACTGTGGTAAACTTGCTGTTTTTCTGAGCTGCAGTCTCAGAATACTACTGCAGTCTTTAGATGCTTCTGGAGATTCACTGAATTGACACAAGGATAAACCAGATTTCAAGATGGGCTAAAGAAAACAAATATAGAATAACGTAATCACAGAATCCCTAAGTTTGGAAAAGACCCTCGAGTCCAGCCATTAACCTCACACTGCCAAGTCCACCGCTAAACCATGTGCATAAGTGGCACATCTACACCTCTGTTAAACACCTCCTGTGGTGGTGACTCACCCACTTTCCCAGGCAGCCTGTCCCAGTGCTTGACAACCCCTTTGGTAAAGAAGTATTTTCTGGTATACAGTAAACTTCCCCTGGCACAACTTGAGGCAGTTTCTTCTTGTTCTGTCACTTGGGTTTTTTTTCCCAGGGAACAACTCCCACTTTACTACAGAATCTTTTTGGGTAGGTTATTTCAGGTTTATATTTCCCAGATTCCTGAGCATACTGCATTAAATTAACAGATAAGTAAAATCCAAAACTCATCCGAACTAGTCAAGCACAACTGACAGCTGGAATATAAAACCAGTATTTCCTAAATCAATTTTATCCTCGTTGCTAGAGCTTAAAAACCCTGGATGAGAAACCCAAGTTCACTAAAGCCACTGTACAACCACAGAGTAGGACACAGTTCCTATCTCAGAAATCCTGCAGTCGCAAGAGATGAAATAGTGTTGCACTATCTGTCTACTGTGGAAAGGCTGGATTGAACTGACAGACTCTAACTCAAGGTCAGACAAGGACTTGTGCAAAGCTGGAAAGCCAACCAAGACCTTCTGAGTCCCAGCCTAGTGGGTGAGCCAGAAGATGATCCTTCAAACCATGCAGAACATGACCATTTGTTTTCATATGAAGTGCTCTCTTTCATGCCAGTAGTTTTCCAGCACCTTTTTGAGTGGCATTCCATCTCTGCCACAGTTTTTCCTCCTTTAGATGGTATTCTGGCAACACAACAGCTATTAAAGTAATCCATGTGCATCTACACTCTTTGGAAGCAGTTTTCAAAAAGGAAAGATTTTAATAGTTACAACCTGCACCAAGTAGTCCTGTATATTTTTTCCTTTTTTTTTTTAATCCTGTCGTCTCCAATTCTGTTCTTTTTTCTTTGTTTTCTACAGTCTTACAGTGTAAAGTCTGTGTGAAGATGAAATGTTTAGGGCAGATTAAAAGAAAAAGTTAGACATTCACAAAAATACTATGTAATTTTTGTTAAGTAGATTTTTACTATGTGATGATCATCTGAAATCTTCCTTCTGCAAAACATAAAAACAGGACAAGACAAAACAATGCTATTGTTTAGATATGAAATTTATTTCCTTCTCATTCTGATAAACTTTTAGGAGTTGCATAGGTTCAGGCAGTGAGCATCGGTTTACCTATATTATTAAGATTCTAAAAATGCTTAGTTGGTGCCAGGATCTGTTTCCAAAATAAAGCTGATGTTATCAGAGAGAAAAAAGTGAGATGATTTAATCCAGCCTTCTGTATTTCTTTCTCCTGAATGCAGAGCTTTACTTGCCCTTTCCCTAGAGATAATGAATTCTTGGAAGTGCGATATACACAGTATAAATTCAAGAATTATATAGCACAAAGCTTCTTAAAGTCAATATTGAAATTCACAGTATTATTGCATTTTAAAAACGTGGACAACTGTGAAGTTGTATTTGTTAATCAAACATTAAGTCACTTTTTCTCATAACAAAGGTACAGATGTTTCTTCAAAACAAGCCTGGTGACAACTTGCAGAAAAAAGAGGATTATTCCTTAAAGAATTTTAGGGGAGACTGAAATAATGAATTTAATTGACTTAACTACATGCCTAACAAATATTTCTCTTCCTGTCTTATAAGTGCTGTAACAGGTTTTTGCCTATGAAAGCAAGCCTTAAAAATAGATACTGGGAATTTTTTCAGGGAGAAACTTTATTAAATAAAATTAAAGAGAAAATAATTCAGTAGTTTCTAGGCTTCTTATTTGTTGTGGAGAGGTAAAACAATTCTTTTGCTCTTCCTGTAGTCATTTTAGGAAGAAAGGGGAGATGTTTTTGGAGGTACTTAAAAGTAACTGTTCCAGCAGATATGTGTGGTGCCTGGGGAAAGCTGTTAATCCTGTAATATCATTAGGAAGAGCTACAAAAACCAGAGGAAATGTCAGTCGTCCCGCTGTCCTCCTCATCTCTGGCCTGCTAGTGACACTGTTACTCCAGGGATGAGGCCTTTCATGGAAACCTGGATGGCAGCAGGGAAAGGAGGGAATGTGGTCACTGATCACACTGACAGGAGAGGGAAGGACTGACATATGTGGCATACATTTTGATAACCTCTCCAGAACTTTGTTGCTCCAAAAATGTCAGATCCGAAAACTGGCCCTAGAAAATTAATCAAGAGAGTGTATAGAAATGTGCTACACAGCTGAGGTTGTGGGGAAACCCCAATTGCAGATTAATCACAGTAACATGAGCCCAGTCAGGATCTGGACAGCTCACCCTTCACAGCAAAGTGCAGACATTTACTTTGTGGATGTGATAATAAAACTAAATTTTATTTTTTCTGGTTGTAAACAGAAAAAAACCACGTGTGTTGATAGATTGGATCTTAATCCTTCAGTAGGGAGCCCTGAATTTCATAAAGGGATAGCATTGCCCTTCTGGGATTTTTTTTCTAGAATTCTGTAGTTCCACTTGTTGCCCAATGTCCCACCCACCTCTGCAGTCATGGGAAGCCTTTTACCTTTTGGCATTTTTTAGATTTCAAGTATCCAATCCATAGCATTTATGAGCAATCAGTTTTACTGGAGAGCACTCTTTGAAGATAATCATGATGGTCGATAGTCTGTTACCAACCTACAAACTATGCAGCTGCTTTTATGCACAATAAATTCTGAGTAATAAACACATTTCAGAAACATGAAATCTGGCCATGAAGCACTCTTAGAAACAAGGACAAAACCTGTTGCATAAATCAATTTCTGTAAATGAATCTTCTCCCCCTTGTCATACTGTCCCAAGTGGCTGTGACAGGACTACTCAGTTTATTTTTGCTCAATCCCATGTGCTGCCCCAAGTGAGCACTGGCTGGCCTTTCTCCCAGGCAATGTAAGATTCAGTTTAGTTGCCCAAGAAAATAAGCAATAGTCATGGATCTCTGCCAGGAGTGGAAAGACTGTGCAAGTGGGATTTTGGTGAAGCATGGAGAAAACTAGCCAATCAGCCATTCTAACACCTCAGGCTGTTACCTATTATCCTTTCTAAGAGAATGCAGAAGAGGTACTTCTTACTCTGTCTCTCTCCACTTCTAAAATGAAAGATTGGTGCATTCTTATTTCATTATTTTCAAAAAGAAGAAAGGCTGAAATCTGGTATTTTTAAGTTGGTAATAGCACCAAGAACTTGTTTCATCTGATTTTTCTACCTCCTTTACTAGATCCTGTCTGTAAATACAAATTTATTGTCCGAAATAAAATGTGGCATGATATCAAAGCATATGATCAACAATACCAAAAATACAGTAAGACTAAGGACTGGTTAATATTGTTTTTCATGCATGTGATAGAACTTAGTGAACCATATTACTGATTAATAGAAGCATGATGTTTGCTTTGTTATGTACAAAATAGAAGCAGAGGAACTTTGCCAGCTTCTCAGCAGTAAATTCAAATGCAGAGCTTGAAACTGGCACACGATTTTCCTCTTCCAAAAGCCGTGTTCTGTGGTGCTTCAGTGGGAAATATCTTATACCAGAGCAGGAACTCTGCAGAAAGTCAGCAGTTGAAGACAGACCTTGTGCCAGCCAGAAGGCCAAGGGAAAAGGTAGCTAATGTCAGCCCACACAGCATGGAGCTCTCTAAGAAATTATGGGAAAAACAGGCAGGGAGAAAGTTTCATATTTCTCCAGAGATCACTGCCTCACTTAGGGCACTAGGAAGCACCCCTGTGTGCTCAGGCCTGCATGCAAACTGCTGCATTGTCAGCATGCCTTGTCTGCATGGACATCATTTGTTCAGCTCTGCTTTTTGCAATGCAGATAGGGAAGGAAGAGTGCTGGTCGTAGCACCATATCTTGTGTAAAAGTATGGTTGCTTTCCAGATGGCTGTTGCTGCCAAGGGTCCAGATGTGAATCATGGGTACATCAGCGTGTTCCATCAGATGTTCGCTGGTTAATTTAATCTGAACTAATTTTAAGTTAGCTGGTAACTTGCCAACGTAAACGCAAAATACTGAAACTTCTATTTATTTATTTATTTTTGTGCCATGTAAGGGCTTCGTTATGAGAGAGCAACTGTTTTTGAATAGAAGAAATACTGTCCTCTACTGCTAAAGAATTGACCTTTGTATTTCCGTGCTGTTCATTATATATCAGTCTACTATTTCCACACCTCTCTGTTGCCATTATTATTATTAACAGGGTTTCTGTTCCTCTAGCCTTTCTCTACTCCCTAGCAGCAACTGCTCATTTAGAATGCCTTCTTTTTAAACTTTGGTAAGAAGAGGTTGGTAAGTTGCCTCTAGAGTGATTTGTTCTTCAGGAGTGCCTGCTGGAGAACTGTTCTGAGGAAATCAGTAGCAGCCATAGTCCAATGGCAAAGTCTCTGCTCTCCTGAATCAAGTCAAAATGTTGTCTTCTTTTTCACATGCTATTGTTTATTGACCATTTTTAAAATCTATTCCCTCCTCCCATGTATCTGGTGCTTTGTTTGCATGTTTCTGTCATGGGTTGTTGCTGTATGTCCAATCTGTAAGTAGAAACTGAGTTTTTGTCATTTAAACCAGTGGCTGAGGGGTGCCATTCTCAGCATTAGAATTCAAGATCTCAATGTTTTCATTGTCCTATTTTAGTAAGCAGCTTCTAGTTTAGACTATCCATTTTTGACAAGATTGGATAGCATCTGAAGGAATTATTTATTTTATTGCAATGTTGAAAATGAAAAAAAATAAATGGCTTGTTTCAGCCAATTTCTGGATCCTAAGAGGGCATCAGTAATGTTCATCTTTATTTTAATAAGTCTAAGAGACCATCAAATTGTACACATTGTCTCGAAGTGATACTTCATGATTACTTACGACAGCCTTTCTGCTCAATGTTTTCCTTCTTATTTACTGAAGGATTTCTCTGCATCCCTTTCAGAAAAAAAAAACCAGCCTGAAATCCTGCAAGAAGAAGTAGGTGCCTCTGCAAATAATTTCTGTGGAAACAGTGGGCAATTCATGGGAGAAAGGTTACATGTAGTCTTCAGGTCTGGGACTAGATGTCTTGTAGTAATCAAAATCCAGAGAGATTATTCATTACTGTGTGCTAAGCCAACAAGGCATATCTTTGGGATATAAGGGTAAGCCCCTTAAGGGTAAGTTCTTTGAGACAGGCCTGTTTCTTCCCCTATCTCTGACGTGTCTGCTTGTTTCAGCAGTGCATACATAAAAACATTTGTATAATTTGCAACACAACTTTTTCAGGCATTTACTGGAAAATAGTCTGTAATGTGCCTCATGCTGGTTTGCCTTTTAAAAATAAAATAAATGTTTTGAACAGATTTGATCCCATTCACTTAAATGTTTTGAGCAAAATGTTACTAGGATATTTAGGACACAGATTTACGGTCTGTGCGTGCTATCTGTAATGACCCAGTAGACCAGAACATCTTCAGAAGAGCTGTCACAATCTATCAAGTCAATGATCTGTGAAATATAAATTCTCCATGGAAGTTGTTACGGGCCATTAAGTAAATAATAATACCTATTTTATAAACTCTATATTAACTTTGTATTTATTATAGAAGATCAAATTTATATGATAAAATAAAAACCAGCCTGAGTCTCCAACTAAAACTTAAACTTCTCCAATATAAAAAAAACTGTCGTTACATTTCCTTTTGTCACACACATTCTTTTTATGAACATCTAGTGTAAAATCGGTATAAAATGCCAAAGTACCCAAACACTATTATTTTCATAACATTTTCAGTCTGGTTTTGAGAGCAAGGTCCTTTTCTAAGCTGGCTTAGATAACTTAAAATAGTCTCCAGCAGAGCTGAACAAGAAACTTCTTGAAATGTGCACAAAATTACAAAATACAGCAATTAACTAAACTAATTGCTCTGAATTCTCTCTGAGTTCCCTGTAAGGCATTAATTTTGAGAGTTCCATTCCAGGAGCTATATCAGAGCATTTTGAAATATTTAATGTGTTTTTCCCCCTGAGGTACAGGGCAGGACTCTGATAGCCATGTTTTATGAAGGAGACTCTGAATCACAGAAGTTAGAATCCATCTCTCCTAATAATAATCATCTGGAAGTTGGGCGCGGAGCCAAATAGACTCTCTTTATAGTCTCAGAAGGAGACCAACATCCCCATTTGCAGGATTCAGCCTAATAGAGGTGTCTGAAGCATATGTTTATGCTTCTGTTCAGAGCTCTGATTGGGTTGACAGACACTCTTGTCTCCAGTCTGTTCCTCCAGGCTGCCTTGCAGGTGAATTTCTTTCTACTTGTGACTGAGTTTCCTTGGCAAATCCAGTTGCTTTGCTCCATGGGGGCTCCAGTGTATGATCTAACACACATGATTAAGGTCAAAATCCAGAGACCCTAAGCTCACAAGAAAGGTTTTTAAACAAACATTGCATTATATGGAAGACCCAAGGTGTCTGGGGCTGTTCTACCACTATCTGCTGGTAGGTAGAAGGGTTTGATAAATGCCACCCAGTATTTGTCTGAGCTAGCACAAGTCTTACAGCAAACAAATGAGGTGGCTATATCAGGTTGTATGATCTACCTACAGTATTTAGACTTCATATTTTCAATAGTGGTCTATTTTCTTTGCACCATTTTGCCTTTGATGCCTTCATAAAGTCCAAGTTTGAATCAAGTGTGAGAACCCTGTGTGGGGGCTCAGGGGGACAATCATCAGAGGATTGAACTAAATTTGAAGCAACCATAGGAAAGGTGAAGAGAAAAATAGACAAAATGATCACTAACGAACTGAAAACCAGAACCAGCTGGTATTTGCACGTAACTGCAGATGAATTAGAAGAGTTAGTAACACTACTGGGAAAGCTGACGTTTCTTTGGTACCAGAAGACTGAAAATTATTACAGCCAGCCTTTACAGCAGTGTAGGGGGCCTCTAAGCTTGATCATTTTCACAGGCTAATTAGTGAAAACTATAAGTGATGCATATAAACATGGAAAAACATGACCTACTTGAGAAGAGTCATCATGACTGTTTTAAAGTTCTGCTTTATAAACCTCTTGGCCTCCTTTGAAGGGGCTAGCAAACATGCATAAGAATGAATTTATTAATAAAGCCTACTTAAATTTTAAGGAGCTTTTGACAAAGGCTTGTTAGAAACCAGGCTGGCAATGGATAAGATAAATTATCATGGATAAATAATCAGTTAAAAAAGGGAATGGAAGCCAACATAAAAAAGTCAGTTGAGTTTTGCATGGCTGTCTGTGGAGCCTTGTGGCAACCAACATATTCACAGAAGACAGAAAAGGGGACGAGCAGTGGTGAGGATACAAAGGTCAGGACAAGGGTAAACTGAGGAACAGCTGAAGGATTTTGCAAGACTGAAAGACTGGGCAAATAAATTCAGTATAAGATATGAAGGGACCTCCTGCAAAAAGATGATGTGGATTTATATAGGAAATGGTTGACTCTAAGCTGATCATTACCATTCAGGACTGAAATCTGGAGTGAGACACCTATAGAAATGTAGGTATTTTTCATGCTGTGTAAATATTTTGTTAGACAGTTAGTTCTTTTTGTAGCCTTTTTATGAGTGTATCAGATGGCACTGCCAGTTTGAAAAATAAATCATCACATCTTTCCATCCACAGTGGATAATTACCAGCATGAAACTTGGATTCTGTTTGGAACATGACTGATTACAACTAAAATTGTATAGCATGACTCATCAGTTGGTAATTAGATCTCTCCTCTTACCGTACCTAAGTCATGTCACTATAATCTATAATGATAAAGGAAAGAATGACTGATTTCATGCTTTTGGCAAGCAGAAGCCACAGTTTTCTAATACAGTCACAATAAGGAAATGGATAGGTTTCTCTTGTATTGACTTGCATCTTTTTACACCTTTCATTCAGAGCACTTTTGCTGTCCTTTAATTGATTTTTTTTCCTAATTTCCCCTTCAACTTCCTGTATTACATTCAGAATTCTCATCAGCAAACAAAGACAAATGAGAATCAAGAAGGGACCTATGGCTTTAATATGAACAGACTTTCATGAAAGAATGCCAGCAAAAACATCAACTGCCAGGAACCACACATTATTAAACACACTGCACTAAAAGGAACTACTACTGTAGATGTTGTGTTGAAATAAAGCTGGTAAATATTAGAGGATCATGTGCTGTCTCAACAGAGTCTGGATCTAGCATTTGGTTAACCAAAACTACAGATGAATTTAAATTTGGGGTTTGGCTTCAAGCATTAACAGGTTTTTTTGTAGGGATCTGCATTCATTTCCAAGAATTAGGATGGGAACTGTGACTGTAATTCACTAAACTTTTAGATGCATATTTAACTCAGTGGGTTCTTTTTATCTCATTAGCACAATAAAGCATTGCAAGTAATTAAAAGATGAATGTTGATTTGTGGGCAAGTTTTGAACATCATCCAATCTGTATTAGAAGCAGTGGAATAGCCAAATTATATTAGTGTGTTGAAATACTTAGTCAACAGAAGCAGTGAGAATTATATAGATGAATACTTAACAACATCATCAACTTTATAGCATCTGCATGATGTAATCAATATGTAAATATTATACAGTGCTGTAAGCAGGAAGAAAGATGACCAAGGAGATCCCTTTTGATCCTACTTTCCTATGCTTACTAAGAATCAAATTCAGTCTGCTCACATCATTCTTAATCCTGATCCACATATTGTGTCCTGTGGGTCTGCTCAAAGTAGCAACTGTAAGCACATGCATGACTGCCTGGAAGAAAGGAGCCTTTGTGTTTGACCATACTGTTATCTGATCCAATTGCGGATTGGAAGGAATATTAAGATCCCTTAGCTTCTGACTTATAGCTCAAATGCAGAGTCAGGGTTTTTGAAGGATTAAAAGCTTATTTTCATAACTAACCTTCAAGTGTAATCCCAATACAAACTTAAAAGATGTATCTACACATTAATAATACTTTAATCGTTCCCAAATGCAAATCAAGATGCATAATTTTTCCATAAATCAACAGTGTTATGCACTATATGAAACTGTATGTTCAATGCTATTCTCTGGAAAAACTAATTAAAATTGTCAGTTTAGAAAGTTAACGAACTATAGTATTTCCCATGTAACACTTAATATGAATTATTTAGAAACTAAAACTAGTACAACAAATACATTGAGAAAATCCACAGGTCAGAGTAAAGGTTATCTTGTAATGATGAAAAATGCATTCCTTTTATGTAAATGTGAATAATATATGAATAATGTATGTTTGTTATGTAGGCAATGTGAAATTTATTATGGCTTTTAATATTCACTGCTTGGGTTTTAAGTGCTTTGCTTTGTAAATGATGCAATAGGTAAGTACATCTGTGTCATTTAATATCCTGAGTATTTTGTGTTAGAACAGAACTGTAGTTGTTTGCAAAGTTTAGAACTGTTTTAAAGACCCTTGAAGTTTTGATATGACGGAAAATTAAATCTGGTGATTTGTTTGAGATGCTTTGAAACTTTTACTAAAATCTCCCTAAAGAGCCTGACAGTTGGAATAATTGAAAGATAACAGGTATTCCACTAGTATTAATGAATTCCTCTGTGTATCTAACACCTACACACAGCTGTGAAGAACTGTTAGTGTGTTTTCTGGGGTTCCTCCTACTGGTTTAGTGCTTCAGGGCTGCTGCAAGCAGCTTCCTCTGTTCTGGCAGCTAGGCAAGGGCAAAGCAAGTTCTTCCTCCCTGGACTGGTAGTGTGTGTTATACTGGGTATTATTTTAAGGTGTTTACTGTAGGAAATGGAGACTTTCTCAAGAACGCAGTAGTTTAAAGATTTGCTGGCTTAAGATAGTTTAGTGGTGGAGAGCAGACAGCTAGTCCAAATCAGTCTTGTGAAAGCTGAATGAGGGGAAAAGCATATTCTCTGCTTTCTTTCTAGTGAGGAAAGGCTCTAGGGCTAGTCCTTTCTTTGTAACATCCTTCAGACAAGCATGAATGAATAAATGAATGAATGAAATCTTGTAGCTGCTTAAATAGGAAAGTCACTGGCTCCCTGTGAACTTCCAGAGACCTGGTACAGCAAGCCCTGGCATCTGAGTGTGGAGTGGCTCAGCTTGTGCAATAACCCCTTTTCCCCTCCTTTGTTTTTTTGAATGGGGAAGGGGTCACTTCACTGAAAACTAACATATTTTTTTATACATACACCTTTGGAGAACAGCCTAGGTGAGTAATGGTTGTAAGTCAATGAAGCACCTTTCTCTAAACCGTTCTTGTTAACCAGCTTTTGTCAGGCTGAACACAACTGCATTTTTTTGCTTCTAGTCTTGTAGTCACACTGCCAGACGGTACTGAAAAGGAAAAAGAGGAAATGAATCACTCTCTCTAATAATTTTCATTGTTAACCCAGCCACTGCCTATCTGCTTCATCTAGATGAATGTTCCCATGGGGTAACTTGTAATCTCCAGCCTATTTCAGACTGATCTTCCCTTCAGTTGAGCTTTACCAATCCTAGATTCCACTAAACTGCATTGTCCAAATGTCCATATAGTTATGCTGCAAATAAAATCAGTAGTTTAACGTTTTCTACCACATTTTCCTCCCATGCAAGCCCTGATAAGAAATCTGACTTATTTAAGCACCTGCCACTGGTAGAGTCATGCTAAACTTTCTCTGTATTTAAGTGCTGTGAATTCTAAGGCAATGAGTCATTTTTCATACTCAAGCATGGATGGCAGGACACCAACATCTGAACACCATGAACAAGATACTGAACAGTGCCTCTGTTGTTGGGAATGTTAGCTATTGCTGCATAATAAGAACCACATTTGATGGCTTTCTCATATTATTTAGATTTCCAGTTCAAGTGATGATAAAACTTGCATTTACAAATTAAGGCCAAACAGCTGTCTCTTTGCAGCGTGTCTTCATTTTCTTGCTGTTATTTTGTTCTTGTTATAAGTGTAGAAATATATATTGATGCTAGATGCAAAATTAAAACAATAATAAGATCCTCTTCATCCCCCAAGCACTGAAGCAATGCAAGTTGCATAGCTGGAGGAATTGAATGGACCAGGCTGTATGCATTAACTTCCAGAAAGCATGCCTCATAGCCACTTGTAGTAACAACCAGAAGCTGGAAATGGAATTCAAAATCAGTATGTGAGACTAATCCTGCTTCCCCAGAGCAAACTGGAAGGTCCCAGGTACTTGAGCTGAAACCTACATCAGAGCAACACACAAAACTACTTGACAAATTCAATCTGTCCTAGTCCATAATTGTTGCACGACCCTTGCAGGATGAAGATATAAATTCAGTAATTCTTACGAGTTATTAATTGAGTTTTAAATCCTTGACATCAGAGGCTCCCAGCCTAAAATGTAGTACTGGTTTTGGTTTTTCCCTTCCTTAAGAGAGTGCAGTCAGTTGGGGAAGGAACATTTCTCAGTTTACTCTTGCTTGAACTTTGCATTTTACTGGAGTATGGAAGTCTCAGCCTGATGCCAGAAAACAAGCCATATGTAGTGACAAGGGTTGCACAGTTGTGTGATTCCTGCTGTAGTTAACTGGTGTGTTCTTGTGTGGTTCCCACTTCAATGAGGTTGCATGTTCTAAGAGGAAAGATAAAAAGACGGTATCCCCATTTCACAGGCATGGATTTCACACAGGTCAAAGCTGCATCTGAAACTAGAGCTCTTAAGTCTGGTTGCTTCAAGATGATCCTCCCTACCAAAGTTTCTAGCCTCCTGCTACTGCCAGCAATTTCTCTTATGTCTTAGTTGCCTGCAGCTCCCTGCCTAACAAGGTCAGGCTCCTTTGGAAGCACATCAGGCAGAGGATGTTCAATTCACTGCATGGTCAGGTCTGCCTTCCCGTTCCAGCTGAGGCAATTCTGAAACCATTGATATGAACATTTCAGCATTGTTATGTCTACTGGAGGAGAATGATCTGCAGTATTCAGTAACCTTCTTGACATTTTCTGACACTTGCTATTAGAACATATTAGACTAAATGTGCATATGTCTAATTTTTGAAACCCCTTCTCAAATGTTCACTCAATAACAATTTCCAATGTATTGTACTCTTGTGTGCTGTTAATAGCTGTAAATCTTTTAACAGCAGAACTGTCTGTTTCAGTGGTAGCCAGGGTATCTGATCAAAGTTTTCCACTGGTGCCTCTAAAGCCACAGACTTCCATTAGTAGGCAAGGCACTAGCTTCCATTCTTTTGCTCTTTATGGCCATGTGTGATATCCTGTCCTAACCACTGCTCTGGACAAGATAGATTGTTTTGAGACTTTTGAAGTGGAGCAACTTTGCCAGTTCTGCTATGGCTGTTCCCCAAGCAGTAGGTAAGATGGGACTGAGAGTTCTGTGCTATTCCTGTTATCTCCTCTTGTATCCCTGCTCTCTACTGAAAGTTGTCTGGCTGCATTTGCAGACCTGCTATAAGACTGAATGTAGCTTCTCCGGGATCTTCTTAGACCTGGCTGACGGCCCAAGGTCATGTAACTAAAACATGCTAAGAAGTAGGAATGAGCCAGTTGTGTTTTCCAACTGTTTGCAAATGTTCCCTGTTCTTTTAGGGAGCTGTTAACTGCCCCTACCCCTTCCCTCCCTCCCTTCCCCCCACCCTTCCCCCTCATATTTCCATTTGCTTTAGGAACAAAACAAGCTTGCCTAATTTGTAGTCAGCCACAGTGCACTAATGTGTGGAAGTGACAAATAATGCCTGGTGTGTTCTTTATAGTGTGCATTCTTCTTTGAAAAGGTGAATGCAAGGTAGTTTGAATATTGTATGAGATCAAGTACCAAATTTTGAAAAATAGACCTTTATTCCCTCTCTAGAATTCAAAGGGGAGACATTTCAGAAAGCAAGTCTCATGTAAGGGTGGGAGAAGGAGTAAATGGGAAGAGGGCCTGAATTTAATTTAACTGTAGAATGAAGCACTTGAAGTGATCATCCTCTGCTTGTTTTTTCCCCCACACCTCACAGATTTTTCTTCTCAATGACAGTATAAAGCTGCTGCTGCAAAAGCTGGAACAAGCAGCAGAGAGCAGTACCGAGCTACTAGTCTCTGATGCAAATGGTTTCCATAAGGGCAACTGTCCTACAGGAGAAACAGAGGCATAAAATGGGATGCTAATATCCTCTCTTCAGTTTAGAAGCTGCTGTGACAGTCTTCCCTTCTGATAACTGTTCATACCCATAAGATAGACAGCTGAGGCAATGGGGCTGTCTGTCTCCAGTCCCTTCTCGCACCTGGGATGAAACCAGGCTTTGTTTTTCATCAGGCTATTCCTTGGTAAAAGCTTTCAGAGTAGAGTAGAAAGAAGTTGAATAATAAATGTCTAAAAGGGAAATGAATAGAGAGACCAAGATGGGGGAGTGGCAAGAAGGTGTACTTTAATTCAAAGGTTAAATTGCCACTTACAAAGCCATATTTTTTTATCCACTTTAATGGAAAGTAATCAACAAACAGTCATTAAACTGATGAGGCTGCTTTCTTTAAGATCAAGGCATTTTTTAAGTAGAAGTGCTGAACAGTATTTTTTTTTTAAACAAGAGTTTTGTTTTTCGATAATGAAATAAAAATCCCTAGGGGAGGAGGCCATATTGGATGGATTATATAGTTCAGATTTCATAGGAATTACTTAGTGCTAACACATGATTTGTTTTTCAGATGGAATAATGAATCTCATGTGATTTAGTTCAAGTGGAGTTTGAGACCACTTCTACTTTCCAGGGGTGGGAGGAGACCTGTTCATCAGAATCACAACCAATTTTGGTTGCACTTATTTTACCTCCCCTCAGCATTTTGCCACTGTGCATTCCTTGTATACTGTATAGCACCTGCTGATATAGACAAGGAAAATAAGATGCTTGCATTTTGCTTGTCTAAGTTGCTTTTGCTCCACAAATGAACTCTTTCACATGAGAAATTATTTTGCATAACTCCCATAACGCGTACTCCTAAATTGACTGGCCAGTGCCAAAATACATCTCGGGTTCAAATATGTAGTGAACCTGAGTTTATATTTATTGTATGTGCAGGTTGTACTCTCTTAGAGAAAAGTCTTTCAGACACCCAATATAATATTAACGTTTTGCCTGTAGTGAAAGAGAATAGAAATCTGTGAACTTGTGCCTTATGAACTCCAAACTCATCTCTCTCTATCCTCTATCAGACAGTCAGGATTTTTTTTCTTTTTTTTCTGTCCTTCCCCCCAAAACAAAGAATTCCAGAAACCATATGTGAAATTACCAGTCAGCTGTTTCTACATCAGTTTATCTGGGTGTTATGTTCTTTACACTCTTATTTATGTATTAGAGAGGTAAAGGGGATACATTTGTAAGAGGTTTTATGTGATTTTAAATAGATTTAAAAGATTTTTAAGACCTATGTTTGTAATAGAGCCTATTGAAAGTGTGTATATATATATAAAAGTATCTCTCATGTTGTATTATAAATTTTTATAAGCTACCATTTTACAAGATATCAGTTTAATAACTAAACTTGTGCACATTGAGAGTCTTTAAGCTTAGGCAAGGGTGAAAGGCTGGCTACAGCAATCACATCAGCTAAGGCCTTTGGATGTGTTTGGCATGTCAGTATCTCTGCTTTTATTATATACTAAAAGAACAGCTCAGCCTCCCTCCTTGTGGAAGTAGAGGGTGAAGTGAAAGTTCTCCTGTCTGCAAGCAGCCCAGGGAACTGATTCATAGAGGCATGATGTCTCCCATTCAGCTACACCAATAACATCCAAATTGCTCAGGTCTGCTTCTCTACTATTCCATTAATACCACTCCAGAAGCAGACCTAGACTGAAGCAGATGAGAAAGCCTTTTTTTTTTTTTTTCCGCCCCTCCCACCACATGATATTTTCCTCTCAGTCAGTCTGGTCATCCAGTCTGTTTGAGGGCTTAATCAGGTAACATGCCTTCACCTTGCTTTGTACTCCTGTGCTCTCTTTATGCTCTCTACTGCTAATCACTCAACTAAATCTGACAACCAGGATCTCCAGCACAAAACAAAATGTGAGGATTTATTTTTTATCCAGCTAACACTCAATAACTTCAGAACAAGCAATGTGAATTAGCTCTGGCTTGAATTTGAGCTAATATTTTGTCCTACGTTATTCAGTTTCAGAATGGTTATTGTGCATTTCCCCGGGATTCACAGACCAGAGCAACTGTCCCCTGCTCCCTAAATGAACCCCTGTATATGAACATAACGTTCAAAAAGTGGGACTTTAGATATGTAGGGAAATGAGCTACAAAAGTTGCTTGTATTGCTGCATCTGTTTATGTTTGCAAAAGTCAGTAAGGTCTTACCTAGACACAGTGTGCGTCTCTCCTGTGCTTCTGTGGCAATAAACAGTTGTTGTAGTTTAACCCAGCAGACAGCTAATCACCATGCAGCCTTAGTGGGATGGGGGAGAGAATCTGGGAGAAAAAAAGTAAAATTCATGGATAAAGACAATTTAATAGGCTGAAAAAGAAGATACTATAATGATGATGATAATAATAGCAGTAATAATAATAACAGAAAATACAAAACAAGTGATGCACAGTGCAATTACTTATCACCTACCAACTGATGCCCAGGCAGTTCCTAAGCAGTGGCCCCCTCAGTCAGGTTTCCTCATAGTTTGGCACTGAACATAACATCACAGGGTGTGGGATATCCCTTTGGCTAGTTGTGGTCAGCTGTCCTCTCTGTGTGCTTTCCCAACTTGTTCCCCACTGGCTGGTGGGGCAGCGTGAGAAGCAGAAAAAGCCCTGACTTAGTGTAAGCACTACTTAGCATTAACTAAAATCATCAGTGTGTTATAACATTATTCTCATCCTAAATCCAAATCACACCACTACAGCAGCTACTGGGAAGAAAATTAAGAGTATCCCAGATGAAATCAGGACAGCAACAATTTTTGACATTTTGAAAACTCTTGGCCTAAAAAGCAAAAACAAACAAGATTTTTTCTTTTTTTAAAAAGAAGAAGAATGTTGTAAAAAGTATTCCTGCAGGTTTTTCTGTAGTTCAAATGTAATAGGCTCTGAGCATCGACATTTGATTTCCAAAGCAGTTTCATGTAACACTTTAGTGAAATGCAAAAGAACTTCCTTGAGCAAAATTAAACAGGAATAAAAGGCAAGCTTCCAAGAATAAAAGCCAAGCCTCTAAAGAAGATTAACCTCTACTTGAAGAAAAGACTAGGAACTTGAAAGCATGCCAATAATAGGTATAGGAATGCATAAAGAAGCAGGTGATGTATTTTGAATAAGACTGAGCTGGGAAGAAATATGTAGATATGGAAAGAATTGTTTGGAAAGAATAAGATAATTTTATTGAACTGGTACACTGGAACACTTAGGGCTGGTTTTGTTGTGTGTATTTTATATGAGGGCTAGGATGTGCTTAAACATTTCTTCTTAGCAGTGATTTGTGTCTCTTTATGAGTTTTCTCTGAGCATTCAGCTGTTTGTCTAAGAGTGGGGAATTGTCTCAGCCACACCATAAAAACTCTAGTCATCTTCTCAGAGACAAGGTATTGACTTTCCTACTGGTCATTTGTTTGGGTTTGGCTCTTTGTGTATTCTGGTATGAGTTATAAGCAGCAAAAGATGAAATTTTCAGCATTCTTTCAGCTGTTGTTTTGCTTGTAAGGCTGCCAAAGTCTCTGTTTTGTCAGGCCAGTACTCTGACCACCTCAGGATCCTGTCTCCATCATTTTTCAACCACTGAGGAGCAGAACAGATGCTACTTCCCTAGTAAACTCTGTCTGGCACCCTGTGTTTTGATGTCTTTCTCCAGTGCAAATATATTTCTGATGTAAAAAAACCCAGAAGTGTCATTCTTGAATATTCACTGCAAGATACCAGCAGCAATTTTCAAGTTATTTGAACAATCGTCCCATTAAAAAGAGGGACAGCAAAAACCTGTCTCAGCTTCACACCTCTCACCTTTTTTTGAAGATAGCAGTCCAAGAGAATCTCAGACCTAGAAATACCCAACCTTCAGTCTCTCTTCCTCTTTGTAGCTTATTACAGCATCTTGCATTGATGATGTGAAATGTTCCCATCATCACAAATCAGGTAAAACCATTTTAAGAATGTAGTGCAAAATGTGGTTCAAGCAGCAGCATTGTTGATATTCATGAATTCAGAATAACATTGTGGATATTCATGCAAAGTAAAAGAGTTTTGCACTTCCTGGTGTAAGAGAGCTTCAAGAACCACGAGTAGAATAGAGAAGGGATAATTCTTAAACCTTGGTAGTTTTATATCTTCAAGGTCTCTTCAAAGTCACAGAGTGTGGAGGATGAGCAAGGTGGATATTGAAGAAGAAAAAAGGGGGGTGGAATTGATGGATAAATCAGTGTTTAAAAACTGGCCATCTGCTGCTCACCTTCTTGTGTGGGACCACGGGTAAGTGGTGTTACATCTCAGTTGCCTGGAGAATGGAAAGTGAAATTATGGAGACTGAATGGGATCTCTGAGTAACGATTGGCTTTCCTCAAGGATTTCAGAGTTATCTCTTCACAGATTTTTCTCAACCATTCAGTTTTCTTGATGCTGCCCAATGTCTATGTGTATACACACATATATTAAAAAATAGGATTTTATAAACAGTCTGAACACAAATCCATTAAGAAATGGATATCCATACCCATCCAAATAAAATCTCACAGTTGTATTCTCAATTTTTGTGCCCCTGTTCACTAACAAAGGCTCAAATGCTTGCTTGTTGCCAGGTTGAACATATAGCTATAAACTACATCAAGTCCAAGTCATTTTTCCCAGGAGCAGCAATTTGTCATTTGAATGTAGCAGCTACATTGCTGGGAAATAATACATTGTGCAAGTCCTGCTCTCTCGAAAACCTAAAAGGTTTACCTACAAACAGAATGACAATTCTGTAGCTAATCCTTCATAATTATTTGTGGAAAGATTTCAGCAGTCATCAGATGCCTGTCTTAAACGGTTCTTTGAGTGGCTTCCCTCAGGTGACTTATTTTTCTTAATCTTGATCTTCTGTACCAAGGCCTTTTCCATGTTGTGGCAACAGCAAGTCATGGTATGTTATATCTGGTTGTGTGTCTGGATCATCCACGATTTACGTTACCTACACATTGTTTGTCTCGTAGGTAGCAAATGCAGGATACATTTGGTTTGTAGGGGGGAGAATGGATGTTTGTCCAAGACCTGCTCTTTCTTTTTGAATTATGAATGCAGAGAAACTAAAAAAAAAATCTTATTTTGTTTAGAGACTTTTATCTCTAAGAGTTTCTGCCTGTGAGATCCTTTTCACAGTTCTCATCACCTCTGGTTTGTTCCTGACATGTTTCTGTGCTCCCTGTCAAATGCCTTCGTCCTCCATTTTCAGGTTGTTCCAGAGCAGCTAATGTGTGTTTCCTTAAGTGGCTAGATATGAATCCCTTCAATGAGGATCAACATTCCCCAGAGTTCTGACGGGAAGAGGACTTGGAGTTGCTGGTCAACAGTGGCTGAACTCGAGCCAGCGTGTGCCCAGGTGGCCAAAAAGGCCAATAGCGTGATTATGCATGCAGGTAGTTTCCTTATCTGTGGAATTTTGTGCCTTTAGTTGTGAGTGGGCTTCACTATTCATCTCTGAAGTTCGTACTCATGTTTGTTGCCTTTACCACCTTTCCTGTCAAAACTCTTAAGCAAAATTCTGATTAGGAACAGAATACAGCTAGAGTTCAGGTAATTAGACCTGTTTCCTTTTTCCACACATGTTTTGTTAGAGAAAGAAGTCAGGTCTCAGGCAGAATTTAGACCTATACGGTAAGTATTGTCATTGTAACAGAAGAATTAGAAGAAATCAACTATGGAAAAGATCAGTACTGGCTGAAATTTATGGTGTTACGTGTGTTTGTATAGTCAGAATATAAGAATAGTGCATTGTCTTTGTTTCACATCTTGCTTTTTCAAACTAGGAACAGAATTATAAGGCTGAGATAGATTGGAAAAAAAATTGCTAGTGACCTTTCAGTTATTTGCCACCTCTGCTTGAAAAGTCTTAGTTAAAAACATTTCTTGTTTAGCAAAAGTTGTCCATATTTTCTGCTGAATTTTGTCCGAGAATTGGCTCTCAAAATGTATTCAATGTTGTTGGTGGAGAAATTCTGTCTTTCAATTTTGTACGATGCAAAGACCAGTATTCAAAATCACCTTTTATTGTGCTCCCTCTGTATGCCCTGTCTTTCAAAGTAAAATTTATTCTACTAACTAGTTCAGACACTCTCAGAAATTTTACCTTTCTCTTCATGAAGAGAAAAAACCCTTATGATAATTGTATGATGGTCATTTCCAAATGTCTGCTGCAGAATTACCCCATCACATTAACAATGCTAGAATGATCAGAAATCTTGCAGTTTTACCCAACTAAAATTATTGAAAAACAGTTTAAATATTTTACAGCTGTGCCTCATTACACAGTAATTGCATACTTAATAATACAGGATGTACACTACTACTTACAAGGAAAATTAATTAATTTGCTTTTTGTGTTTGTTTTTTTACTTTAAAAAACCTCAATGAATACTTCATAACTTACATATATTTATTTCACCTTATTGCTAACAGCCTTAAACTAGAAGATTTTTACTTGGTAAGGATTATAGTATTACACACTTAAACATAATTTAAATGTCCTTTAAACAATTCTGAGTGTGTTTCCTTTTTCTTGGGACTCTTAATGTTTATGTTTAATAGTGACATGGACATTCAGAACAACAACCGCCACCACCACCAAAACAAAACNCTGAGTGTGTTTCCTTTTTCTTGGGACTCTTAATGTTTATGTTTAATAGTGACATGGACATTCAGAACAACAACCGCCACCACCACCAAAACAAAACAAAAAAACCCCAAAACAAAAAAAGAGATAAAGAAATCAAAATAATCATCTCTAGCAATTAGTTTGTACATTTGCAGCTGTTACACCAAAAGAAAACAAAATTCAAGGTGCTGTTACTCTGCTACTTGAATATTTATGGCTCTATGCACATTTAAATAGTTTTGATAGAATTTTTTTTTTTCTATTCTTAAGACAGAAATTATTTCATTTTTGGTTTAAGTTGATTTGAAGTTGTTAGAACTAATCACTTATTATTAAGCATGTCTTTAAGTGTTTCTTCACCAGAGGTAAATTGAAGTACTTTATTTTCCTGAAATGGAGCCTAGAGCTCTGTTGGTGCCCCTCTCAGAATCCAACTTAATTCAGGTCAGCTTTCTTACCATACCTTGTGGTGTCACCTGGGTGTGCACATGAGTCTTTCTAACTAGCACACTAAAAATGTGTTTTCCTTTCCCAGCCAAACGCAACATGATACAGAATTTCTAGTGTTTGCAACCTCTGTATTCACCAAACTCACGCTGAAAGTTTGATTGTTTTGTGGGATTCTGTGTGCTTTAGCAAGCTTGTGTCTCTCCTAAAATATTACCTCCTGTACTGTCAAGAAGTATTAAAACTGTTCTTTTCAGGTGTACTTTGTCTTGGCCCAGCCGGCCCAGCCTGCTGTGGTTGCTGTTGGTTTGCCCAGAACAAGTCAGCTCTCTGTCCCTTTATTGTCTGTCATTAGAATTTGGAAAAAATGTCTTTTTGTTAACTAAAGGGCTGGGATGAAAATCTTGCAATTCCCACAGGCTTCTTCTTTTGCTTTTACTTGTGTTCCTGACCATTGCTTTTTATAGAGTTGCTGAGAATGCTGTGGCCATTTCTAGGACTCCAAATCCAACTGGTATTTTTTTTCTAAGGTATTTTCTGCTTCATGTCTTTAGGGACTGTGATGTGAGCATCTAACACAAGCCATTTTGGGGAAGAGAGTGTCAGCAGAGGCCAAATGGCACTTTTTTATTTCTCTGTAATTGTGTGACCCAAATATATGGTAGGGTTTGCCTTCTGCAGCCTTTTTCCAAAACTCTAATACAATTTGAAACTGTTTTCTGTCAATACTTCAGATGGGCAGTAGTGGACAGCTGTGGTGACATGTCTAAACCTTTCTTCTTGTGTAGACTCATGCCCATTAAACTGTGTCCTGTGGTCAGATGTTATGGAGATAAGTTGTAGCAATAATAGTGAAAGGGAATTTCAGGTGCACAATTATTTCTTTATCTGTAGCATCTACCTCTTTGCAGAGAGGGACAATATTACTCCAGGGAAACTCTTGAGCTTCTTATTTGTGTAGCTGGTTGAGCATTTTTATTCTTTTTGCCTGTTGCTTAGTTTGGCAATAATTTTTCCTATGAGGATGGATGACAACAGGAATGGTGGGTGGTTTTTTTTGTCAATCAACACTAGCAGCAAATCTACACACACTTTTGTTCATTTTTTAGTTCAGTTTATTTTGTTATTTTTTCTTATTGCTGCTACCAGTGTTGATGATCTTTTGCTTAACACCAAATACCTGCAAGTTAATTTCATATCCTTCTAAACTGAGCGTGTTTTCTTCAGTATACCCTTCACTAAAAGTTAGCTGCCTCTCAAAATAATCAAACCTAGTGAGTAAAATACACTAATATTGTTGATAAAGTCTGAGGTGGAAACTGTCAAGTCACTGTGATCAAAATTTTAATACTTTTCCCCTTATTTGTGACTTTCAACATAAATGAATTCTCCTAGCAACCTGGAAGGCTGGGCATTTCCATCTGTCCTCTATTCTGCAGAGGGCTTCCCACTCATGGGAAATAGGACCTTAAAATTCTCATGTGTTTTTAGTAGCCTTCCTGGCAATACTTAGCTACCCTGCTGAGATGGAAGACAGGATACTATTTAGTCAAATACTGGATATGTTCACTTCTGGTTTTGTCTAGAGGAGTGGGAAAGTGCTTTTATGTCCTTCTGTTTTGTTTGCTTACTGATTCATGGACGTAAGATCATCTCCCTCTTCTATACGTTTATTCCTTCCTACCTATAGATAGCTCTTACAAACACTCATTTTCTAAATGATTTGCATTGGAAATCTTTCTTGATTTGAAATTAAGAGAGGCCTTATTGGTTATTCATCTTCTGCTGAACCATTTTCTTTTCTTTTTTGAAGCTTTATTGTTTATTGCAGTTTTGTGGTGGCACTTTTTGTTTGGCTGGTTTTTTCTATCCTAAATGTGTAATATTGCTTTGGCTCCTGCTTTTTGTCACTGATCATCATTCATAAACTTACAGAAATTTCACTACACTTTAAATTACTACTCTTAAAAACCTGATTTTACTTGGCTGTGCCAAAATGTGATTCTGGGGTTTCCAGCACAGGGGTTTTATCCTATATCCATCCCAAGAGCAGCTGAGTTTCTTACAAATAACTCCATTAAAACATGCAAAATTGCCAGATAGACTTCTGTACTTTCTGTATTTTTCATTTAGAAATGTGTGTCTCTCACCTTTCCTGTCACATGGAACGCAGTTCAAACTTCTGTAATACAGTTTCAATAAAGCTTCTTCTGCAAGTTAACTGAAAATTATTAAAATAATCAAAAGATTCAGAGTCAACTATTGCCAGAAATAACACCACTCCTTTTTATTTTCTGTTTTAACCCACTGCTTGCAGACAAAGAGAGAACCAACATTTAAATCTTTTTCACTTGCCTTCCATATATCTGGAGAGTTTCAGTTCTACTGTTGAGCTTTTAACTGCTCTCTTTGTGGAGTTTTCTGCAGGCACTTCAGCTGAGCAGTGTTTTTAGATCAGAACTTAGTTGCAGTGACGACAAATATAATAAGGCTTCCTCTGCTGTTGTTGGCTGCCTTCTGAATGGCCTTAACACCTAAGTTTTCCTATTAGTAGAACACACTCCAAATTACTTAAGCCAGGACCTAAAGTAGTTATAAAATCTACCAAAAGTTTCATTAGCTGTCTCAAGGTGAATAATAGCAAGACTCAGTCTAAATTATATCTCATGCAGTAGCCCTTAGCCATGCCATGCTTCTCTTCTTTTGTTAGTCCTACAGCTGTCCCCCAAATATCAGAGGGCACTAATCCATCCTTCATCCTTTCTTTGGAGGAACAATTTTTTTCTTTTTTGAAAATTTCAAAATTAGTTGGGATCCTTTTTCTGAGGAAACTTCAGAGTGCTGCTGTGAATTTTATTTCTGGAGGTACTGTATCTGTGGACAGAAAACCAAGTTCTTCATTCAGTCCTTCAGCCTATCTTGTCCCTATAGATTCATGCAACCAGTAAAATCTTATCACTTTATACAGCTCAAAATAGTTCAGGCAAAATGTATAATTAAATCAAAAAACTTTGCAGATTTTACCTATCTTTTCAGATTGCTCTCTAAAGTGAAAGACGGGAGAGACGTCATTTGTCTTCAAAGAACCTATCATAACTCAAATAATAAAACTCAGAAGTAGCAGAATGGCTATTATATATGAATAATTACACTGAGTATTTCCCATTTTCCATATATGATGCCCTATCAAAATATATTGCAATGTAAGCCACAGGATCAAATATAAAAAGAATTCTTTTAATTAGAAAAGAGATTTTATTCCACTTGTGATAATGCCTATCAAAAATATATTTTTTAAATATCTGCACTTTATTCAATTAGAAGAGCTCGATTAATCAACAAGAGCCAAATGAGTTCTGCTCAAACTAATGAAACATAACACCGTTTACTCCCTTCATCTATTCATTTCTGCAGAGGTCAATTTTGTGACTGTGCTGCTGTAAGGCTATTTCAGTGCTGACAGGTTTGGGGGATTTTTTTTTTTTCATGATTTCCAGTCCCAGCATTTAGAATGGAGCTGCAAAAGGATTAGTCCATCTTGCAATTAGTTCATATATAGCCACTAGAGTGCCTGGTAATAACAGCTTCCGACAAGAATGGATGGTTATTGAAATAGAATTCTATCTCCTGTAGAGATAGTGGGGCATCGATAAATTATTATTCTATAAATTATTAAATCTATAGACATAAGATGACCATAAGCTGAGTTCCTTCTCATCAATTAATTAAATGAGGACATATGCCCATTGTTACCATCTGTCTATTAATTTAATAATTTATTGAATAATGGATGCTGCTAATACAAGGTTGAACATGACAATATCCATCTTCAGTGCTAGCCCAGCATTAATGAGCTTGACACCACATTAGCCTACTCCACCTTTTTGGCAAATGTCTTTATTTAATATGGTCCAACAGAATGTGTTGTCCGGATTTGTAACCTGGCAGGTACTTAATTTCTGACAAATTTCTGTTCTACCAAAAATTTAGCTTCTCCAAAGGCACTTGTTTTTTTGAGTAGTGAGGGAGTGTTACGCTCTAAAATGATGCCATGAAAATAAAGAAGAGAAAAGGAACAAGGCAGATGTTTTTAAATAGGTCAGCTAAGTAACTTGGTGTAAAACTGTTGCCCTAATGGGAAGGATTGACTAACTCTTGCAAGAATCACTTAGTAGATAACAGTCTTAAATTTAATAGTAAATTTCCAGATTCTGTATTAATTCTTCATCCGAGATTCAAAGAGTTGACATGAGCTCTCTTAATACCATCTTCCCCTATTTCTAAAAGAGGAGACAAGTCATTCTTTCAATTTTTTGAAACTCTGTTTTTGAAACGTTGTGTACTAAATATTATATATTGTTCCTAGTAAGGATGAGGCTTATTTCAATTTCTTATCCAACTTTTTAATAAAACCCAGTTTACTTAAACACAGTTACTGCTGAGTCTATCAGAAGGCATGGATGTTATTTTCAGTGCTCTGAAAACAATATTTTCTGGTGAAGTTGACTTCAAGATAATTGTGCTGATGTACTGATGTACATCATTAAAAGCTAAACCAAATCAAATGAACACTTGCATATCCCTGTGACCTCCTCAGTTGTGTTGTACAGAGCTTCAACTGGCTCTTGCAGGCTCTATTGATTATATATTATTACATACACCAAAGGATCTTTGAAAATCACATTAACTATATAAATGGCCTAAATACATTTAATTGACTTCACATGCTTCTCTTCAATAAAATGAAGGGATGTCAGAAAACAGCTTACATTTGAATTTGTTTCTCTTATCTGCAATGATTAATCAAAAATTTGTTTTTACCAGTAGATAATCACAGTTATATGGTCCTAGTGATACCAAATGGAAGAAGATGTTTGGGAAAATTAACTGAGTTCTAATTGGCTTGAACCTAAGTGAATAAAATGGATAGAAAACATCAAGCATGAACTGTGTAATTACTTCAGATATCATAGGCCTTATTTTTATACATTTGAGTTTCCTTTCATAAATGGAGACTTGTAATTGCTGCAAAAGAAAAAAGAAAGAAATTATTTAATCATACAGTCCTTGATATCAAGACTTTGTGTACAGTGACTTGTGCAAGCTATTTGCAGTAATAAAAATATGTTACTTTTCTTTAGTTAGATGGCCTTTGACTCCAGGTCTATGACCAATAAAATATTAAAGCTTGCACATTTTATCCAACAAGGCAAAATAAAATATTTTACTATAAAGAACAGGCTTTTGGATTTTTGGCATATTCTTTATGATTTTGATAAGAATACATTGCAAAAAAAAAAAAAGGTCATCTTACCCGCCCCCCCCAAAAAAAAAAAAAAGTTGTATTGAAATTGTTAGAAGATTTATCTTGAGCAAGAGCTTCAAATTTTATTGACTCCTGTTGTGCAGTGGTGCAGTACTGAGTCTGGTATGGTGCCTGCAGATGTGACTAATGACAAATGCATAACTTTGGTACAGCTGCAACAGTGGCAACATCAGCAAAAGACCAGCCTCGTTTTCTTCCTGCAAGGCAAACTCCAATTGAATATACACTTGATAGAAGTTTTCCTTGTAATGGAATAAAATTTTGTACCCTAATTTGGACTGAAATACAGCTGCTGGAGCCTATGGAAAGACTTGTAGGAATTTCAGTGGGAGCTGGAACAAGCCCACGATGTGCAGCAATATGTGAGAATGCCCCTCTCCCCTCAAAAAACATCCTATTCCCTACTCCAAATTCAATCCAGACAATGGATATGTTAAACTTATAGTATTGCATGTCACCAAGGAAGTGGATGAGACTGTTTTGTAATATCATCAAGAGACTTCCATATAAGGAGCATTTTTCTAGATGTGGCAACAGATGGCTCCACTTACCAAAGGAATACGACCTTATTCATATTTATATTCTCTTAGTCACTCCTTCAAGCCAAATTCACTTGCAACTCAGCCCACCAGGGAAATTAAAGCACAGCCTGAGACAGCAAGACTGGGGGTTACAAGAAAGGCATACCTGCATTCATAAGAGGTTCTTGCCAGTTCTACCCTGTGCAGAAAACTGCTGTAATACCTGTGCTGGTGCTTAGCCCTCAAAAAACAGTATTGAAGTAGTAATGAAGTGACACGTATGCTTTATGCTATCAGTTCAAAGAAGGATGAGTTTTACCTTCATAGCAAATTGTTCTAAACATGCAACAGAAGCTTTACCTCTAAATCAAAGTTGAAATATTTTACTGAAAAGGGATTATCTTTACTACAGCATATGCATTTTAGAACTGTAGAATGTGCCATATGAAATATGCATTAAACACGTGTGTATATCTATATATATATATATATGTATGTGTGTGTGTGTGTGTAAAACAAAAAGGGGGTGGAGAATGAAACAGGAATGCAGGAGTAACACCCAGATGTGTTGCCCGTGAAACGATGAGTAGGTAGTAACCTCGTGATTTATTAGAATAATGGCATAGAAATAGATTTCCCCTGACATAAAGTCGTGGGCAAGCTATTTTTCTCTCATGTTAATCATAAGTCACCATTTTGCTTTTATGCATGAATAGAAACACCTCAGAGTACCTCAGGCTGTAACTAGGGAAAGAATGGTTTTCATCCAAAGGTCAAGTGTGAATCTTATAGAAATTTCCATTTTTATGCTGTCTGGATGCAGGTAATACAGCACAGTATTTAGATCCAGATCACTGTTAATAGCTCTGGTGATAGAAACTGCCCTAAGGGTGAGAGTCTTTAACAAGGAAATGTCAATGCCCCACTCAGAGAGAAATAAACTTCTGTGAGATCTAATAGTGATTTAAGTGACCATGTCATGGTACAAGTGTGTGATGTATCATCAATACTTGAAACACAAGTAAAATCTGTCAGGGAAAACTGGGAACCAAATAGAGAATACTGAGTTTCTCTAATTCCATTGACTAAGATGCTCTTGGTTAAAAGCCAGGCAATCGCACATAGCGCTCTGAAACCTGGTCCTTGGCTGCTGGTAGCCAAGTTATTATATTTGTGGTTATATTTGGTCTGGATCTTGGACTCTTATCTGACCCTGTAGCACCAGTGGAGAAGATCAACCTATTCTGAAAATGCTGTCTAAATGGCCAGTGACATAGATACAACACAGTGAGTTTTGGATTGAAGTTGGCCCTATGCTTATTTTGTGGGATAGCATGGAAAATACTTGCAATGGCCTGGGACGTTACTCTGCTGTCTTAGGGCTTCTTAATGATGTTGCTGACTATCCCTGCCTGCTGAAGTAAGGACTGTTCAAGAACTTGTATAAAAAGACACCTTTTTAACCTCCTCTCATCAGAGACTGTGTGGGGTGCCCTGAGCCCTAGTGCTCAGACTTTTCTCAGAATCATGCTTCAGTTCAGTTTTAGATTTCTTTTTTTTACCTTCTTTTTTTTTTCTTTTCAGGGACTTTGAAAGAGCAGCTAAATTCAGGAGAACTCTGGGACACTTCTGGACACTGCAGGTATGAGACATATTTTTTGTGGTCACAATTTTAATTTTTCAGGAATTCAGATGAGCAGAAAGATGAGAGAGCCCACATAAAGACCAGTGACTTTTTTTTAGGACTCAGTCTTATTATCAGTCTTAATCGTTCTACTTCCACAGATCATTTGCTTTTAATGATGGTACATTTTTTGATATTTTTATGAATTCTTGTCATTGCTAATAAGATACTGAGTTAGCTGAGTCTTCCTGGATCAATCACAGCTGGTCCAACTCACCAGGCTCCAAGTGCCTCATTTTCTTGTAAATTATTTGTACTTTCTTATAGACTGAGAACAATTTTTCTTCCTATATACCACTGCTTCAGCTTCTCTCAGAGGAACTTGGCTCAAGGTCACCTGTCGACCCAATTTACATTATGTATTAATCTCACATATTGCCAAAAATTTTTTTAAAAACAAACAAGTCAAGTTTGTGATAAGTTTTTGACCACGTAGAGAAATGTATGGAGTCCTACAACAGTATAGTTGCAAGTTGATTTGTGTGCTATTCACTTTTACTGCGGGATAGAAGCAAGTTAATTTTGGAATGCATTTGCTTTTCTGTTCTGGACCTGTGGATATTTCAGAATTATGTATGTAATTGCTTTTAAGAGATTTGGGAAACCATCTAGAAATTTGTTTTAGTTGTGAAATGGGAATTTTATTTTAGGTGTCGTCTCTAAACTCAGTGAAGAAGACTTATATTAATGTAGCCCAAACTTCAGGCACTGGAACAGGATGCAGCCTGTGCCTGTAGTGGCACTCCTGTGTCTGGAGCTCCTGTTGTGTTACTTGCCAGGAGAGGTCCCCGCAGATGTGACTCACTGCTGTACTGTTACACCAGGCTCCCTACAAATATGACTCATGATACAGTTCGCTCTGCCAGTATTCCCTGTGGAAAAGGGAACACTGTAAGTTCTTCTTAATAATAATAGCTAGTTAATTTAGGGCTGATGTGTCTAGTGCCTAGCTCAGCTCTGCAGGATAGATGCAGGAGTCAAGTTCCTTCCTTGAATCTGCACAGCCAGGTAACATATGAATAAATTCTGCTCAGAGGGTGGGAATCACAGAGGTGCTCACAAGCAAATATCCAGAGAGATTTAAAGGAGGAATAAACAGCATCCTTTCCCCTTGTACATGTCTACCCCAGTCCAAACCAGTGGGCTTTCATTTCTGGTGCCCTGTGCAGCTTCCCTGCTTCCAGCAGTCTTTTACAGGGGGACCGTGAGCTTTTTGTGAGTGGTGGTGCCTCTGAGGGCTGGTTCTGGAGTAACGCAGTTTATACATTCCCCTTTACTCAATGCAATGTCTAAGGGCACCATACAGTAACAGTAACAAGAGTAATTAAAAAGAATAAAACAGGAAGAACATAATGTTGCTACTAACCATCGTCTAAAATGATAACAGTCTGTAATGTACTTTAATTATCTAATTAATTATACTAATAATCACTAATTAATGCATATTTTGAGAGATGGGAAAAATGTGCTTTCAAAGTGCTGCACTGTCAACTGTCTGGCTGTATCTGTGATTTGACACTGAAAATGCTCACCCGAAAAAACACCTCTTGTCTGTAGCACAACAGATTTCCTGAGGGGAGTGCAGAAGTCAAAAGACGTTACTTTCCTGCAGTGTCTAGGCAAACCTTGAGATCACTTGAAACAGTATTGGCAAACACTGGCATTTTCCTTTTTGTCGTGAAGATGCTTTGGGTAATATACTCATCATTTACTCTTATTCACCACTTTGCAAATTTACTCAGAAATGTTTCCAAATAATGACACTAGAATGTCTCTGGCACAATGTGATTATATGAAACAGCCATTGTGTCTGGAAACACCATGGATATTTGCCTAAGCTGGATCAGATTTTTGATATTTTAAAATACATATTTATTAATAGGAAAACTGTGGTAGGTGTATTTTTTTCCTTACACAGGAGAGCCTCTGACCTACTTGAGTATGTGTGCTTATTGCTAGAAGTGCATTGTAAATTCTGTGCTTTTTCTGCATAGAATGAGTCTCTTCTAAGTTTGAAGAAGTCATGCTTTCTCCTCATGGAGTTGCAACAGTCTTATGAGTGTGGAATAGAAACTGTCCCATAATATCCCTCTGAGGTTTGTGTGGGGATTGTTGTCAGTCATCACTCCAGGGTGATTGTTTCTTCTCATATGCAAGAGCCAGCTGGGAACTGTGTATTTTAGTCTCAGTTATGCCCTTGCATGAAGTGTGAAATCACTTTGCATCATTCCGTAGCATGTAGGGTTACTGTGAGAAGAAGTTTCAGGCTGAGGTTCAGCGCTGTGCTGGCTGGCAGTAAGGAGCACTCTGTCATGCTATGGTTTAGCAATTTATTTAGGACGGGCCAGGGGCTGCAGTGGGCACTGGCAGCCTCTGATTTCTGTTTGGGAGGTGGCGATTGTTATGGACCACGCTCAAGAGAGCTTTTCCAAAGCAATAGGAGAAAGATGAGATAAGAGATAAGAGGGGCAGAAACAGTTATTTGATTAGACCTCCAAACTATTGCCTTTGTCATCCTGGCCCAGGATGCGGGTGGGAAGTAACGTATGATAAGGAATGAATGATGCCTGGGAAAAAGCATTATGAACGTTTCTGATTTATATAAATTATAGGTAATCTGAAGGCTGTCTTCACAAAGGGATGCTGGCATTGACAGGTTTTGTGCATAGCATGTTGGAAACTTTGTTACAAAGAACACTTATTCTGTATGTAAAATTGAGTCTTAAACTTCTTTTAACTACCTGTCATGTTTACTAGAAGTCTGGGCTGGGTTTTTTGTTGAGTAGCGGGTTTTTTTCTATTTTCCGATTTCTAATTTCTCAGAAAAGTTAGGTGTTTTTATGGTATTGAAAGTATTCATAATAAAAAGGAAAAGATTCAAAGTGAGCCAGCCTCTCCCCTCCCTGTTTTTTCTCACCTAATCAGTCAGCCAGTCATAGTTGATTGCATCTTATCTATACTTGAACACACTCCATTTAATCAAGATTAAACTTGCTTTTGCAAGTTATAAAAATCTGTCAGTGGTAAACTTAAGAACAGTGTAATTTTTAGTTGGGCACTGTATTTACCAACAGCTACAGAATATGAATAAAACTGTTTATTAGACATCAAAATATATTTGTGGAAGACAAGCTCTTTTCTTTCCCAAGAGCTTTCAGCTCAAGGAACAAGGTATGGGTTAGACTGATAGGAAGTGGGAAAACCAGATGAGCAAAGAAGCAGAACAGGGAGTTTTGTGTATATAAATCAGTAAAGAAAAGGAAGTTTTTTCAATAGAGTTGTAAAGATGAGTAAATGCTCAGTTGGACTATGGGTATAGATAAAGTTCCCAAAGGAAAGAGAATATCATAAGTCTGAATTCTATTTTATTAGTCATGGACCTTAGATTTTTCCCTGGGGTTAAAAAATTACATAGAATTGAATCAGTAACCTCAGTAACAAAAAATAATTCTTCCATGAGCAGTTTTAGTATTTCAGTATAGGAGCTCTGTGTAATCATTTCTGGGTGTCTGTCATCATCTAGATTCCTGGGAGGGGGTAAACTGGGTAAACTAGGGAACCAATCTCCCTTGGAAGAACTGGAGAATCTTCTCTCCAAGCTCTGAGTCTGGCAGGGTGCTGCCTTGCAAGCTCAGTTGCACCTGAACCCAGGACAGGAAGTTCTGATCTCCATCACTGCTCTTGAGTAAGTATTTCCCTTAGGAAGCTGGGGAGCTGAATTACTTCAACACATAATCTTGTAACTTTCTGCTTAGCTAAGTTTAACACAAGGCTGGAAGAAGATGTTTTCTCCATGGAAGATTTGGAAACTTTTTTTGAGCAAGTCTTTACTTTCAGCTGGTAAACTTTTGAGTACTTTCAGTAAATATTCAGGAGCACAGCTGTTCCAAGGTTTCTCCCAGTACGTCTGGGTCACTACATAGGTAATCATGGTAGCAGTACTGGCTTGGGGGAGAAATGCTGTTTTAGTCAGGATCATACAGGCTGGCTCTTCACTTCCTGCTGCTTTGAATTCCAGGGTAGCTGCTCGTAGTCCTGCTTTATCCTAAGGGCTTGTGGCGGGCACCAGCAGAGTGCTCTGGGTGTGTGCAAAGATGGTTCAGTTATGAGATGTGGAGGATCAGAGAAAGGGCATAAGCATTTATTTTTTGCTGTATATTTAACTATGCCGGGAAGAATGGCCAAATGGCTCTGGATTTTGTACTTTTTTGGTGTTTTTAGCATATAAACTATGAAGCAGCTTTGAATTTTGTGTGGTGTCTGGCTCAGGCAGAGGTTGCTGAGGCTCTGTTTACCACAGCTCAGATATGAAACAGCTGTTAAGCTTCTGGATTTTTGTAACATTGTTAATATAATTAGGTTGCATACAATTCACTGTTCCAATCTAATTTTTCAATGATGCTGCTTTTGGCATTCTGTAGAGAACATTATCTTCTCTCTGTACTGTTGAAGTTTAAACATTTTCTACCACCTCAATGATTTTCTTGCATTTTCCTTTAGAGAAACATATCTTTTTAAAAATTGCGTCTTGCAAGAAAGAACATCCCCAAAACATTCCTACTTCATGCACATTCAAAGAGTTCTCTGTTCAGAAGCAGAAGCCTAATTGTTAGTGAGTCACTTTCAATGTCTGATTCTGTTAAACATACTGCAGATTAGATCTAGGCAAAGATAAAAGGAATTTTAATGCTGAACTGAGGAGAGCAGCTTTACAGTAATAGCTTGACCATTCAAGGGAGGAGACCCTTTTGTGATTTGCACATGAAGTTATTGTTTTAAAATCTCCTTTGAAAAGAGCAGATTTCCCTGTTTAATGTAAACCTCACTCCAGTTGAGTTTAATTCAAGATAAATGTTTTGGCTTTTTCTCTGCAGGTGGAATTTTCTATTGACACATATACAATGATTTTAGTGCTATTATCCTGATTTTCTTTGTGTCCTTTAATCACCTGCTGATCCAGTATTTCCTCCGTTTTTTCTCCCTGTGTAAATACTCAGTGACCTCATCTCCTCTCTGTGCACACTGCAGGGCAGCTGGAAGCCTTACACGTGATGCTACTCTCTCCTCCCCTCCCCGCCCCCCAAACGCTGGGGTCTGAATAGTTCTTAATGAAATTTACATATTCATGAAAATAAAATCTTAAGCACAGGAAACCAACATGCAGCCTTGCATTAATATTGCAAGTTCTACAGTTTGGGGGTTTATGTGCAAACTGTCCTCATCAGTTGTTTCTGTATGAGTCCAGGCTCAGTCTTCCAACAATGGCCATGTGCTTTTATGTGCAGCACAGTGACACCTTGCGTGTGTCTTTTGCTATCTGTATTACCTCACACTACCTAGGACTGTGCCTGTTTGATAACCCTTTCTCATCTATCATGTGAATGAGGTAAACAGCACGTTCCTGGTATCCAGATACCAACAGACAAACTAACTTCTTCATGAGCATACAGCACTTGTGTTGCAGAGCCAAAAATGCTTCCTCTGCCGATTAACCCAGCCCATAGCAATGTGGCTGAGAGAGGATTTTGCTGTGTGGAAGTTTGTACAGAAGCTTTGTTGATGTTCCAGGACAAATTAACAGCAGGAGTCTCCTGATTTTCAGATTACATCCAGTTTACATACGTGAATTGTGTGACCAGTATAGAGTGCAACCCTCAGGATTCCTGTTCTACAGGCACCTCTTCACTCTGTATCAGTACTTTCCAGGAGGTAGTACTCCTTTGAGTTCTTTGTCTCATCTCTTCTTTAGAAGTCTCCTGAGGGAAACACCTAAACCTCCATACTCCCATTGTTCTCATTTATCTAAAACCCAGTTGTTAGAAATGTAAGTCCCGTATTGCTTGACCTAGCCCAGTACACATGGAAAATTGTTTATGACCCTTCCTCTGTGACTTTTTTCTCGTTTTCATATTTGCACACAATTGCAAGACCACTGTACCAGCCTTCTTACTAAATAATACCAGTCCTTAGATCATTCCATGGCAGTAGATTTTCAGATGTCTAATCTTTCCTACTGCCTTCCTTTGGAGTTTCTCTCATTTCCAATTCACGCAGGTGATCTCCTTCTTAATCAGTGCCCCCAGGAAGTCCCTCCACTTTGTACTGGCATCATCACATACTTTGTGATGTAACTATCAGCCAACATATGAACTCTAGGGCATTCACCATGAAACACAACAACAAATTCCACTTGCTGAACATTGGTTTTTGAATTTCATGGACACTCATTTAAGCACGAAGTTGTGTTTGTGAAATTTTTTTATACCCTCCTTATGCCTCTGTCCATGTTCTGCACAGTGTTGCAACCTCAGCTCCATTTTGGTGTACAGGCTTAGTGTACAGCACCAGAAGAGAGAAATTTCTCTCTACAGTGTTGTCAATTTTACCTGTGTTTGTATTAATCATTATTTTGATAAAGGGGTATGTCACCTGAATCTCCAGAAAAAGTACTTTAAAATTTTAAAACTTAGCTCTATGTAAAACCAGCACGAATTTATCTTTTTCTTTGCAAGTCTTCAAATATTCTGTCTTTAGCACATGCCAGGCCATGTTCAGTGACCAGTCTATTTGTCCTTTCTCCATCCTTCTGTTTTCCCTTTGATCATGTTCATGTGAAAGAATGGAGGAAAACAATATAAAGCTGATGATCTTTCTTTCACATATTCTGTGATTGTGATTTTATCTAATAACTTGTCTAACAGCTTTGTTTTCAATTCAGGCATTAGAAAAATTTAGCTAAGTCAAATTGATCTCATGACGGCCATGTAAATTAGCATAGGCAGCTACCCTCATTCTGCTGAGAAAAGATAAATTTTTAAGCTGGGTCATTCAATCATAGCTTAATATAGAGAAAATCAACTGGCTGAAACATTTATTGTCTCATATAGGAAAAAAAAATATATGAAGCTTCACCCCTGGTGATGACATACGTGTTTGTTAAAGGCTGAGGTTTTAGTTACCATTAGTGCAGTTGACATCAAGTCAACTGAAAGTCTCATACTGAATCCAGAAGAACTTATATCAGACCTTTAGGTAACAGTATACAGAATACGTGTAATTCGTTTATTCTCAGTAAATACATAACTTCTCTCTCTCTCATGCTATATCCTTGAAAGAGGCCAAATACAGAAGATGGTTGTTTAAAACAAGTGATTGTAACATGAAAGAGGTAACCTAGGATACTGAGAGGATATTTTTTTAGTATAAAAATAAATGTATTTTCTAAGCCTGTATAATTGTGTTTACTTCTGACACCAATACATTGCAGGGCTGCTGATCTGAATACCAGCAGGTTGAAAATATTTATGAAGGAAGTTTCTCATCATTAGTACAGCTCAAAAGAATGTGCATCATGGTATATTTCTGATAATTACATTGAAGATAAAATATTGTTTCAGATAAATAAAGTATTATGCAAAGTAAAAACACAAAGTTTGTAAGGTTTTAATAAGGTTAAAGGGGTTTTTTTTACTTATAAAGAAGACATACAGAAAATAAAGGAACACTATTGAAGGGGAATATGTAGTGAAAAGAAAATAATTGATATATTTCTTCAAATCCTAGAGGTAAAGAATTAAAAGTGTAGGGAAAAATTATGCCTTTGTAAAAGAGAATATTACAACTTAATCAAGGAACTCTAAAAGTTAGTATCAAGTTGTACAGTAATCAGTAGTTTGAACTAACCTGTGTTTTATGATTTTGTATTGCTAGTTAGATATCAGGAGAGGGAGCAGATTGTCTTGTTTTTAAAAATGCAGTATAGTGTCACGTGTGAAAGTCAAGCTCCCTCTCCTCCCTCTTGGAGGCTGTGTTTGTTTCTTTTATTAGCTGAAACTTAAATAAAATTTACACTGATACCTTGATACACAGTAAAATATGTTCTGACTTCTGGAGAATGTGCTTACTGCTGATACCTAAGAAGTGCTAATGACACAGGTTAACCATTCCTGACCCTTTCTGTGGAGTATTTCACTCTCTTCAGACACAAGCAAGGAATTTCAGGCCCTATTCTGGCAGGAATTTGGGGTTCTTTAAGCCTTTTGGTAGCATGCACAGAATGAGCAGAAACACCAGCTTCATCGTGTCAGCCTCAAAGGAAATTTCTTCCCTGGAGCAGCTGTCAAGGGAACTAATGAAACACTGAGCATTTGTTAACTAACAGGATTGGTGAATAGTGAGTAACTAATGTAAGTGGCAGGCAGCAGCTCTGTATGAAAACCTTAATTTTTTGTTATTGTGGGTGTAACAATGATTGTTATCACTGCTGTCATTGGGGGCAGACTGTTCACTTTATCTCTTCAGCCTCTTGAAGTGGGCAGAGGGAAACATGAGAACAGTATAGCAGAGCAGTTGTTGGCATATGATAGTAAAAAATTTGCTGCAGCTCTTGTTATTATTTTGCAACTGGTAGAGGCACAGGCAGCTTAGCTGTTGAGAATTTACGTGGTTGGGTTGGTAACAGCCGCCTTTCTGCTATCAGAGCTGAGGGCAGCAGATGTTTACATCAACAGGGGAATGTCTGAAAAACAAGTCACAATCAGTCTTAACTGCCTGGTTGAGACTTGGTCCTGCACCCAGTGGTGTGGATGGACATGCCTAATAGTGTCACTTCAATGAGAAAGGGAGAGTCCTCCCTCCTCCCGTTGCTTGGTGAGGGACAGACAGACACCCCACAGAGTTCCAGCAGGGGCTATGTATAATCACAACTCAGCCTTGTTAGCTGGCTGCTGTGTGATGTGCTGCTGCTTGCGCCTTTTTCAAAGCCGGAACGGTGTGAGGGGGATGAGGTCAAGGCGTAAGCGACCTTCCGAGAAGCGTCCCTCATAGAGCGGCTCTCGCGGGGTTTGCAAAGCCCTTCGCACACCAAGCAGTCCCTGCATGGTGTCTGCAGGCGCGCACGCACACACACTCACGCTCCAAGCTGCTGACAGTGATGAAGAGGCGGGAGGGGTTCTCTGTGTGGAGTTCTGTGGTGTTTATTAGCAGGCCCCCACACAAAAGAATCCAGGGACAGAAAACCAGGGGAATAGGACTTACATGCTCTTTTATACCAGGATAGCAAGGGGCAGAGAGAACATCAGGGTCCAATGGGGTGAGGGTCCAGGGGTGGAGGTAAGGTGGGGTGATATAACAATAACCAATCGGGAAGGAGAGGGGAGGAGAAAGGGAGCCAGAGCCAATGGGGTACTGAACAGGGGAGAACTTTCCAGAACTGGGGTTTGGGCTTACAGCCAATTGACAGGGGAATTAGCATAGCAGGGTGCACACCAGCAGCAGAAGAAACCATCACATTAACGAGGGGGGAGAACCTCAAACTGGTGCAGCGTCCCACCAGTGGACTCTCAATCCCTTAGTGACCGGCTGTTCCTCGGGTACTGCGGTGGCAGCATCCACCACCGCCACAATGTGCAGCAGCTTTCTCAGTGGGAGTGACCTCAGCCAGGCGCTCCCCAAGAGCAAATGTTTTAAGTGGCGTCCCAGAAGGTGCGAAGGGCATGGCCATGCCAGGTGTTGCAGTGCCCAGGGCTGAACAAAGCCATGAGGAACTGCAGGTCTTCCCATGGTGTCTGTAGTGGGACACAGGCACTAACAACCTGAATTCTGCACTCTCAGCCAGGGAGTCACTAGGGCTGGAATGATGGGAAATTATAAGACAGGGCTGGGATTTGAATTGTGCAGAGTCAAATGGGATCCTTTCTCCATTAAGAGTGACAAAATGCAATTCCCTCTGTAAAGCAGACCTTCACATCCTTTTCTTGGCGCCTGCAACAGGGAATCTCTCTTTTTAATTAAAAAAAAAAGCAGGAACAGATGGTGCTGCCCACACCTCTTTCCAATCCCTTTTATTCCATAGCCTTTTCATTAGCAAACTTGAACAGGATCTGGATGGTTAAACTTGGTTCTCTGCTTCTTGATCAAATTTAAACTTAGCTTTCATCTCCTCTTCGGAGAGCCTGCGACATACAAGTTGTTGTCAAAGTCTGGATAAAGGGTAGAATCCATCCCTGACTGGTATGAAAACTGCGCCACTGTGCAAAACAAAATGCTGAATGACTGCAGGAGCAACATGCAGAACTGACTTTTTGTTAGAGTGGCTGTCTTTTACTGGTTGATCATAACAAAAAATTCTCTCTTTAAAGACAAGTAATCATACTCAGCCTCATGAATTGTAGAATTTTTTTTTTTTATTTACAGAGATAAACCATTTCAAAAAGAAGCAAAAAATCATTTCCACCCAACTGCAGGTAGTCAAGATTTTCATACCAGCTAAGTGTTCATACAGAAGGGGAGAAATGGATGTATCCCACATCCATCTGTAGTGTCATGGCACACAGTAGGATATAAAAATGGCTCTGTCACATCTGTCTTTCATCAGATGCCAGTCCAGTAAATGCTCTGGGAAGTTTGGGAGATACTAGCAGAAAAGAACAATCTTCATTTTTTTATCTTTATCAGGACTGTGTGTGATGCAGGCCAAAAGGCAATAGCAGATCTGGGTATGCTGAGAAACAGAACCTTACATAACCAATACAAATTAACATAAAACCAGGATGCTTACAAATTTTAAAAGCTTTTATGGTTCAGTGATGTCTTGATAAGACAAATTTCATGATCTGTCCATATGCAGACTATGAACACCAAGGTCCTGCACACATTCATGATGTTATTTTTAAAATCTGCATGTATTTCCAGTTTTAGTGAACATTTGTCTTCAACCATAGGCAATGCCATTTGTATGAAAATCACCTGTCACCATTCTGAGAGGCCCTGCCCTTTCCACTGCCTCTCAAGAATATCATGAGTCAGTGTCCTGCTATTGAGAGGTGCAATTCTGAGTGCCCTTAAAAGACCCTGAAATAAAGTACCATTCAGAAAGGGCTTGTAGAGACCAGGGTGTCTTTATTACACAGTTCAATGACTGCTTGGGCACTGCATGTCTTCTGCCAACTCTATTAGCTACTTGCTCTGAGAAGTAATACATTTGATGAAGAAAAAAAAGGGAAAATACTATTCTGTGTTCAAACATCCTACAAATATCCATTTAAATTTATTTCTACACAAATTCCGTGTGTTGACAACTTTGTATTTGAGAAAAAAATGGCATTTTCTAATCCTGTATTCGATTTTCCCTCTTATGGACTAAATCCAATTGCCTGGAATGGAATAAACCTTGGTAAAATATGATATTTGTCTTTGTTAATCATGCAGAACACCCACAGCTCAAAAAAATACCGAGGTGGAATAATGAAGCTTCAATATGTATCCTAGCAAATAACATCTAGATGAAGTGGGCCCTGTGCTAATAGCCAATCTGATAATTTCCTCCTCCAGCAAAACCTACTGGAAAACCTTAGATGTGGTTTGTTGCCTTGTTTTTTTTTTTTTTTTTTTGCCTTCCTTCAGTTGTTCTCTTGGTTTTCCAACTATTTTTTCATGTTCAGAAGATGCAGGGACGTCCTTACTCTCCCATGAGCGCACATCGCTTGCACAGTTCCTTTGGGGCTCCCCAGTTTCCTCACAAAGATGGTGTAGATTCTCCTCGGAATCTGTGTCTCCTTATGGGATGGCCGTGCTACTGGGTAGAGTCACAGTGCTGGGGCTGCCCTGATGCAAATCATGTCCTACACCCATGAGGGTTTACCTTCACCACAAAATAACCTGCTCAAACAGAAATTTCAGGGACTGTGTTAATGACAACACTTGCTAGCACGTCTTATCCTTCTCTATGCTGACTGCGAGATAATCTTTGACATCAGTCTTGGCCGTGACTCTTTAGGCTCATGAACATCCTGATCTTTTATGCTAAGGATATCTAAAATCTTAGAGAAGTCACATTTCTCAAAGGTGAAGATAGCGCATGAAAACTTGAATACCTCTGTTCTATTTATTTGCCTATAGACTATGAATATTTATTTGATCCATCTGATTCATCCCCACTCAAGGCAGACGGGATGATCCATGTGTGGAAGACTTTGGTGGCCTTGCTGGAATCTAAGCTCTGAAGTACAACAGTCCAGCTCTGTATGTTCCCTTTTCTGGGTATGGAGGCTTACTACAAGCCAGATATTTGTAGGACTGACTCCTACCACTCATTTTCTCTTTAAGTCTCCCCTCCCTCCTTGTGAAATGAATTTATCATGTCTTATAAAAGATTATAGTCTGACAATTCTGCCTTTCCTCTTAGCCTCTTACTAAGCAAATTAACAATATTAACTCACACCACATACAAAGCCCCTTTTTGTCTCCTACTGTAATATTTTCCTTCTTTTCTGTTTTTATTTGAAATTCAATTTCAAATATTGATTTCAAATTTGATTTCAACATTTTGCCTATCAATCTATGTTTCTCAGTCTTTGTTGTCTTGAAACTCTCTGTTCCTGAGTTGCTCCTTGCTGATATGTAGGCCATAGACATTTCAGTAGACCCATATTCCACAAATGATATATTCTCATTGCAGCCACTTTTATCTCATTAATTTAGACTTGAATCTGTTGGTGTTTGCCCGCTGTTAAAATATTGATAGTGCTTTATTCATATGATTTGTTACTTTCAAAATCCATTTGCCTTTATTTAGTAGATGCCTTTAAGCAGAGAGGACTTACTATGGATCATGACATCTTCCATGTTGGTATTAGGCAGAACAAAAGACTTTCAAGGTGCAGAAACACTTGCACACCAGCACACAAGCTGTCCAGTTAGGTGCAGAACTTCAGCTGCAGTAAGATTTTCTCAGTTATTGAGAATCATTTTGATGCCCTGTGGAACTGGGTTATCAATTAGATGAATCAATAATTTAATCCAATATGCTAATTGTGATCTCCTAGGCACACAAGTACTGTTTAAGAATTTTAGTCAAAAAAACTTCCCTTCATTTATTATATCCAAATTACCTGTTTGCATTACAGGTGATGTGTAGTGACAACTGAGGCAAAGAGAGGTAGTTGTGGGTAAGAATTAGTTCTTTATTTTACATCCCTGAGTAGCCATTGGCCATCACTGGCATTGTGGAACGTTCATTTGGTAGCACAGAATGCTTCCTCCTTGGAAGAATTAAAATAAGGCTGAGTATTGAATAAAAATGTACATTTCATAAAGTTTTTCAAGATAATTGCTGGTGCTAAAATTCTGGGGTTTTTTAGGATTCATGGAAGTTCTTGCAAATAAATTGCTGATGAACTGAATGTACATGAAGGACTAATTTTGACCTCCTTGAATAATGACAGTGCTAACTTGGTACTTTCTTTTTGTGCGTATGTTAATGAATGACTTTTTGTACTACTTGACTCGATCTAATTTGTGACATTCTTTCATGTTCCAGGCAGTCAAGTCACATTTTCCCTCCAAAGCATGTCACTAAGATTACCTATCCCTTATAATCGCCTATCAAAAGAATTCTGTGATAGAATGATGAAGAGTGGTGGATTGAGGTGTATTTCAAGGACCTGTGTACAGCATTCTTTGCATTTTTCCTTTTTAGTTCTAGAGTTTGGTTTTTTTTAAAGAACTGAATGCTCAGCAGGGGCATTACTTTGAAAAAAAAGTCTGCTTTTTCTGATAGAATTAATGTGATACAAATAATAAATGTTCAGCTGTCACGAACTGCCCAAATAATGCATCTCAACTGTGACACACGGAACTGCCTCTTTGTCAAAATTAATATTCCAGAGTTACTGGAAGCCTAATGTAAAATCCAGTTTTATCAACTGGAATTCTTTCAATAATCTCTGGAAATTGCTAGGATGGGTCACCTTCTAATTGTGGTTTCATCCAACACAATGCTTTGCAAAATTTGCATATTTTGGGTTGTGGACTTTCACATTAGGTTTGGGTTGGGTTTTGGGGTTTTTTTCTGCTACATTTTTGGTAGTTAAGGCATGTTTTCTCAGCAAAGGAGTCTATTTTTGCTTCCCATTTTTTCTGTTTCTCTAGGAAAATTGACCAATTTGTGAATTTTTAATGAAAAATAAGGAACCTTAAATTTCAAGCTGGTTTAGGTTTCTTACAATACTTCTATCACCCACACTCTAGGAGCTGGACCAAGATGAGAATACTCATATAAATATGCATTTAAGTCACTGTAGTGAAATTCTGGCTTAGCTGACATGAATATATTTTAATAATTTCAGTGAGACAACTTCTTCTATGATTGTGTTGGTTTGGGCTGGAGTAGGGATAATTTTCCTCACAGTGGCAAGAATGGGGCTGTGTTCTGGATTTGTGCTGGAAACTGTTATTAAAACACGTATGTTTTACTGCTGAGCAGTGCTTGCACAGCATCAAGACCTGTGAGTAGACAAGACCACAGTGAGTAGGCTGAGGGTGCACAAGGAGTTGTGAGGGGACACAGATGGGACAGCTGAACCCAGCTGCCTAGTGGGATATCCCACACCTCCTGGAATCATGCTCAGCATATAAAGCAGGGGGAAAAAAAAGAGGGGACATTCAGAATGACGGTGTTTGTTTTCCCAAGTCCTTGTTACTCGTGATGGAGCCCTGCTCTCCTAGGGATAACTGAACACCTCCCTGCCCATGGGAAGTGGTGAATGAATTCCTTGTTTTGCTTGCATGTGCAGCTTTTGCTTTTCCTGTTAAACTGTCTATATCTCCACCCACAAGTTTTCTTTTACTCTTCCAACCATTTCCCCCCATCCCACTGGCAGAGCAAGTGAGCAGCTGAGTTGCTGGTTGGGGTTAAACCATGGCATGGAGAGCAGGTAACTGATGGAAAAATCCCTCCAGACAGCAGTCCATTCAGGTAGAAACTTGAAATTCTCTCTAAGGGTCTCTATCTCATTGGCCTCTCAGGATCACACCTTCACATAACTGATTTACCAACATGTTCACAGATGCCTTGGACAGATTTGTATGAAGGAATTTTTCCATGAATATTTGTTCTGTCCTGTCCCAGCTACTTCTCTCTATACTTTTTTTTTTAACATATATATATTTCTTACACTTTAGAGTTACCAGGAAAAAAATGAAAATGAAAGAAAATAATCCAGGAACAGACCTCTAAAACTTAGGTACAGGCTAAACCATTACAGTGTTCATGGTGGTCTTTGAGAAGGTTCAGAGGTTTTGCAGCTGCCCTCTCTCCTACTATGGGCTTCCTTCCATGAGCTGAGTGACCAACTGACTATGGAAATGTTAGATTCCGTGAAAGACAGATATTATGGATAGGGACTTTCTTATCTGTAGATGTAAAGTGGATATTTTGAGTAGTGCTTTGGCAAAAGAGGTGTGCGGGGAATAGTACAATTATTTAGAATACACACCTTCCCCTGAACTCATTGGCAACAGCCCAGGCAGTTCTTTCATCTGGAGATCTGTAATCATCCTTTTTCAACACTTTCTGAACTCAAGAAGCGATATCTGATGCGTCATGCTGGGTTCCTCATGACTATTCTGTTTCTAAGCCTACAGTGTGTAAATTTCAATCTTTAGCACCTACTTCTCCAGGAAAATCCCTGTAGATATATCTAGATTTTTACTGGGTTTCAGTTTTATTATATGTGGCATTGAACAATAGTTACCTTACTATGTTGGTGCAAATGTAGGCATAGCATTTCTTTCCATGTAGTTTGGAAGGCGTGCACTTATTACATGAATTATCTCTATCCAGGCATGTGCTTGTCTTTGGATTGAATAATGTTCTGACAGGAACTGCAATCAACTTTCAGCATGACTTTTTTTTTTTTTTCCAACTAGTACATAGTTGTCTAACTTTATTTTAAATCATACAGAATGGATGGCAAAACTTGTGAGAATATTGCTGTACTTTGTAATATGTGACTATGATGAAATTCAAAGCACAGACAAGTTATGAAGAGCAAATAATTTGCAAGCATTCCATACAATACATAAAACATGTATTTCTAAATGATTAAATGATGATTCGTATACAGTGAATAATGATTTACGGACAGTTCACAAGCAGAGAAATTTACTGGTATTAACTGATTGCTGTAGATAATTCTCTTGGTTCAGTCACTCATGGTTTGGACAGGATTTAAATTAATAACTGGTACTATAAGAGTTTGAAATCCACTGAAAATGTCCTCAGAGCATCTAACCCCTCTTTTATGAGAGTTCTTAGTTTAGTCTGTTGTTTTCATGATTGGTTTATGTGTTTTTTACTAGTATTTTCAGAACGTTCTTGATGGCATTTATGTTTATTTTTAACAAAATTACTACCTTAGCCCTTAAGGCAGCAGACCATTATTTATTTTTATGTAATATAATTTTTATGGTTAAGCTTAATCTTTATTAGTATTTGTAACTTTCCTGCAAACAATTCGCAGCACACAATTAGATTGTGTAGACTGCTGCTTCTTGTACCAGATGATGATTAGAAATTGTACTGAATTCAAAACATTTCCAGCTCAAGGAAAACATTTCATTCACAGACTAATATGTGGTTGGATCCTTTGTCCTAACTTTTTAATGTTTCCAATAGATGCCTCTGGGCAAACCAGAAGTACTAGTAAATAGGACAGATAAAGGAAACTATCAAAACCCAGCTGAAATTGCTACAGAAAAGCAATGAAAAGCATTTGCCAGTGCTCTGGAGAATTAGACATTCATTACAAAGTTACTGTGTAGTGTAACTGGGAAGCAGTGCCATCCCTCACATGCACAAATGATGCTTCCTAAGGCTTTGTTTATAACCTGAATGTTTACATAAAGGCCAAATAATCCCTAAAGAGATTAAACTCACCTGGGTCTGAGTCTCTGGTATGACTTCAGAAAATGAAATGTACTTATTCACAAGTGTTACAAGCTACAGAAAATGAGCCATGATCTGGTCTAGCTAAAAGCACTCAGAAAAGCTCAGAGTACTCATGTCCATTTGTAGAGTGGTTTGGCTAGCCTGAAGGGATAGAGGGTTTTTTAATATAAACTAAAAGTTACTGTGTAATAGGCTGAGAACTCTGGCACTTTAGCCTGGTTTCCACCTTGTTTAGATCAGATTTGAAGTCTCCACGTTCCTGAGAGTGAACTTGAGACTGATAGTGGCAGAGTGTGTGAGGAAGAGGACAAAAGGAAACCCTTGTGTTGATCATGAAAAGGCACTTGTAGAGAATGTGAGGCTCCCAGTGACTTCTGGGTGCTAAGGCAGCCTGGAGCTGATGAGAGCAAGTACCCTTTCTAGTCAAGAATTAACAGAGAAGTCTGTGGAAAAGTTGTGCAGGAACAAGCCAAATGGAGCCGTGGACTTTTGGTGACGGATGGGCCAACAGAGGTACCAGGCATGGAGGGGCAGATAAGAATTCCCTATTGCCAACATGAGAGATGATAAGTGGAAAGACATCACATGAATTAACGAGTACCTGGGTGAGATACCCGGAACAGAGGTCAGGAAGGCATCAAGATTTCTGTCACTGAAAGTAAAAGCCTGCCTTGAACGGACAGCACAGCAGGCTAAGCACCTGTGTAGTATTGCTTTTGTTAGTGAATGGGGGATTGGCCACTTCTAGATAAGAAAAAGCCTTGCCGACAGGTACCAGTGGATACCAGAGGGTTTCTGGCTGGTAGGCATCTGAATGCATTGTGTGCTCCAAAGGCTAGGGACTGCTGTTCATCTCGCATTTGGCCCTGGTTCTGTGCACTGACAGGCGCTTTGGAGGCAGATTGACAGTGAACTGGTGCTGATGCTTCTAAACCTTAAACACAGTTCACTGTGCATCCCGGTGGTGGTGCAGTTTTTCTCCTTCCCAGTTGTACATGCGTGTATACACTACCTCCCACTTTGCTGTTCCAGCACTGCTGGCAGAGAAGTTGTGAACTTCGTTCTGTGATCTACAGATTCCCTTCCCTCCAACTCTCGTCAGTACCTCTCTTAAAACCATCACAAAGTTATATTTAGAATGATTTTGCATGATATAACAGTGTGTGATTATGTACCTCTGCATGTGGCTTTTTACTCTTGATCTTTCTCCATTTTATTATTAGGCTGTCCCATTTAGTTGCATCAATTGATATTTTAAGAGACTTATTTATTACATTCAAAAATAATGTGTGAAATTGATGTATATATGTTTTGTAGTGCATGGGCAGCGTAGTATGTGAAGAAGAAAACAGGCTTTTACTTGTTTCATCAAATACCCAGAAGCATGTTTTCCACAAAATTAAGTAGTGGTTTTTTTCCCACATTCACTCAGAAAGTCTTGTTAGCGTTATTTATATGTGTTCTGTTAATACACATTAATAGTGGGCTGGGCAGTGGTGGTGGGTGGCAGTAGTGTAATATTTCACAGTACTAAAGATACTAAAAAAGATGTCTTCTAACACCACCAAGTACAGAAGTGCTGTAAACCCAGGAGGTCAGTGGGATTGCATGGTGCCACTGCCCATCTGCAATGGCTGGTACTATAGAAACCTGGAGAAAGTGCTATGCCTCAGAGCAGGTAAAGTTTAAAAAGAAGGACCTTCGGGAAGGACATGGTGCTTGACTTGCAGAGTGACTTGCAAAGCCTTCACAGGGAAGGATGGGAAGGTAAAGGATGGAGAAGAAGAATCTAGGGAGCAGCTGAGGTAGCTGCTCACCAAGAGAGGATCATTTATATGAAAACGGTAGAGAAGTAGCTGAATGAGGAGAGCAAGGTTCTGGCTGGGACAAAAGAGGTGGCCTGATGAGGAGGTTGCAGCAAACAGGTGATCATGGCAGCAGGTAATTAGGGGCAAAGAGACAAAAGAGTCTCAGAATGTCAGTGCAGCTCCAGCAGCTGCATCTGCCAGTGTTGGGATCTGCCTGCCTCTCCCCAGGACCCTCACCTCTTCATTGCCACCTGCTTTCTGGTGACTGCTAATTACATCCAACCACCTACATCTAAAAAGGGTCTCTTGAGCCTGATAGGTGCCAGGTGGGAGACATCCACATCTATCATTTCCCCTCCCATTTCTATATTCTTATATGGCCCTGCAGGTGTTCCTACTGGTGCAGTCGCTGGCTGCTGTCCCAGAGCAATCTGGGCATCACCACAGCTTTACCTTTCCAGGAACAAAGCCCTCCTGCATAACTATGGTATGCCCTCAGTCTGGTGGTTCTCCTGCTGCCTTGGAGCTCTGCCTGATTGGAATTAGGTCCTTCAGGGACAGAGTCATTCCAGTCAGAGCTTTCACCCAGCAGTGCTGTGAGACCTATGCAAGAATAATCTTTCTCATTTTCTGGAATCCCAACTCTGAAACAAGTTCTTAACAGAAATGAGCACAGCAGAGCACCTGAGGAGGCTCTGATAGAAGCTAAAGCTAGAGAAAATGAAGATAGCTGGGTAGGATTACTGCAGTGCTATTGTTTTCTGGGTTCCATTTTAATTTGTTCTTTTCTATGTCCTGAACATTTGTAGATTTGATTTAAGCTCACTGTAAGGAAAGCTACAGCACAAGTACAGATTTATGATGGTGAGGATGTCTGTTATTCATTCATTCCCTTGGTATAATCTGCCCAGTCAGATATGCTCATGTCAAATTAGAGTATGAGGTTATGTTGTCCCTTGTGCTTATCTAACACAAGGATAGGCCACTAGAAAATGCATTGATTTCATGTGCTTCTGTTTGTAACATTTTTTGGAGCCAATCCTGCTGCACCAAAGTCTGATTTTTCCCATTGCCAATTGCATTTTTCTATCATAGAAGTAAACAAAATTGAATTTCTGTAGTCTTTACAATTGCAAGCCCTTCCAACTTTGTTGCTGAGATACATGCTATTTTTCTTACTTTACTGGATCTGTATTCCTTAACAAGAGAACCAGAATCTATAGTTCCAGAAGACTATTTGTATGTTGAGATAAGGATAGTTTAATCAAAATTGTTAGATTTGACTTTTTAAAAAATCTACTTTTCTTAAAGATAAGTTTGTTAAAATGTAATAATCAACTTTTCTAGTGGTGGTTGTTATGAAGTGTGAATCTGGAGTATTAAAATCTGGAGATACGTGGTTGGTGTGAGAAAAAGGAATGGGGGCAACAGTAAAATTGTAACAGCCCAGGTGCAGGGCCAGGGTCTAAGTCCCCTTGCAGCCTTTTCTCAGCACATTGGCTGTGTCACGTAACTCAGGGCTGTTCGATCTGCGTGATTGCAAAGCCACAACTCAGTGCCTTGGTCCTGAGCACAGACTCTCAGACCTTTGTACGCTTGGGCTGATGAGTCTTGGCCTCCCTGGCAGAAAAGGTCCGTGTGTGGTGGACCTACACTGAGGGCCAGAGTACAGTGACATTTTGACGTGGTGTCACTTGGTTTGTCTCAAGCATTTAACTGGAGGGCATTTCTTTTGGGTGGCAATCCTAGCTCAGTGAGCTAAGTCACCATCTGAAGGTGGGTGTCCGTCCCCAACTCTTAGAGGAGGAGCACAGCACAAGTTTGTCCCCTGAAGGTTGGGTGGTGGTGCGAATCCAGGCAGTTGTCTGTCAGAAAACACAGGCATAAGCATTAAGAAATTAGTAGTCTGAAGCAGGCGTACTGTGATTTGTCTAGTTTCCTGGGAAGTTATCTCTGATGACATGCATCACTCCTTGTTGCTTAGAAGAGTGATTGTTATTTGTGGGAAGTTAAACAGGATGGAAACAAAGTAGAATGAGAAATCTCAGATCTGAAATTCTTTGTATTTACAGGGAAATTCAGAATAAGTTTTGCTTTAACATTTTTCCTACTTTTTGTCCTGCTTGTTACAAGTATATGAGTTCCATCAGATTGTTTTAATTTCATTTTATACAACAGAACTATGACAACAGTAAGTTTCCAAGCCTTTTTTTTTTGGAAAAAAAGGGAGCTAATTTCATAATATTGCTATTATTATTGATCAATTCCTGTACTTTCAGTATGAGCTTGCAAATATTTTCCCGGAAATATTTACTCTGTTTGATTTTCAACTTTTGTTTCTGAAAAAGAAATACTTGGAACTTTCAAATTTTTCTGAGCCACCAGCAAATCACACTAAAGGCAGATACTACTAATGCTGAACTGATGTCTTTGAAAGGAATTCCTATGAGCATCAAGATGCTCTTTCTTCATTTTATTTTATGTGTGGTAAGGATATCAAAGCCAATGCTAGTGATTAGAGGCTACCTAATTTATAGTCTCTGTGGTATTTACCTGTATCTATTGGCCTGTTAACATGGCTATGTGAAAATACACTGTGAAACTTTTGACAAAAATGGAGAATACGAATTGTGTCTTGTCACAGGCAGGTTAATGTGGATTATATCTGGAGTCTTGGAAATTTACAGCAACACTTTTGGGTGAGGGAAAGGGAGATGTGCTCACTTAAGTTATCACACTTTCTTAACAACACCAAGAAAAGACTGTAGACAAAATAAAGCACAAATGTAGGGAAGAGTCTCTGAAATAAACAGAATTTTCATGAGGAACTTGTGAAAGGGCTCAGGCTCAATCTGGCTTCAGAAGCTTGTCATCTTGCAGAGATCTAATTCTTATTTGTTCTCCCTGAGGAATACCTCATCTTACTTATCTGAAGATAAGAGGATGCAAGATAAAGATTCCCTTCCATGGGCAGAACCAAGCTGAGAAAGGGAGAAAATTAACCCAGCTTGTCTGCAGCTGTCATGAATCAGAGCTTGTTATCATCTTATAAAACCATAGGCTCATCTCAGTGATACACATACGCCCCTTTAAGATTGTTCAGTTGCTGCATGACTTCCAGGTGATCTGGTTAAAATGGTCATTGCTGAGTTTTTGAAAACATACATTTAATTTACACCGATGTGAGCAAAGTTCAAGAAGTGCACTGAGAATGAGGAACCAACTGAAGAATCCTTCTAGTAAATTCTCACCGATACTTAAATCCAATAGATTTTTTAGAATACATTTCAGTCAAGAGAAGTCATGTAAGCAAACCTTATAAAATATGTAGAAGATTGTGAAAACAACAATAGCTTCATCTTGTTTTGAGCATGGGTCAGACTGGGATGCCTATTACCTTCAAGCAGTTTAGAACAGGGATGTACCAGGACAAGCCTAAGATTTCTGAGTACCTTTGCTTTAGAGAAGGACTTTGTTTGCCACTCAACATTTCTGATTTAAAATTGTACAATTTGGAATGATCCAGTACTCATTGTCCAAAGTAAAGTGAAGCATGGAAATTTCTTTAACAAACTTTCCATCTGTTTGAAGTGTTAGACACTTAAACCCTATCCATGCAAATAAATTTATCTGGTTTCATTTTTTGAAACACCTACATTCAGAAAATGCTACAAGTAATCAGTCACCTTCCTTCTTCCCCTCTAGAACTGCCTTTAAGCACAAACAAAAAAAAAAAAAGTTCCTTTGAGATTGATTTCAGCAGTTTATGAATTGATTGCCTCTTGTAAAGGCCCAGGAGAGTACTGGATGAGAAGAGATTTCATAGGGGTGAAAGGCAAGATGCATGCATCCAAGCTCTTCTTGGGATAAGAGACAAGGAGGAAACTTGCTTTGGTGGGCTCTCTGCCTTACCCAGCAATATGTGGTGTGATCCATGTAAATAAATACCTACAAAGACTGCTGCAGAATTCTGCTTAGTCTGTGTGGAGTCACAGAGCCAGAGGCTGAGTAGCTATAACCACCCAAGAAGTTCAGTAATAATCCCTAAAGACTATTACAGCTGAAATGCCTTATTGATGTTATGAAAAAAAATCATAACAGTAAAAAGCTGGAGTCAGAGTATGTGTTTGGCTGAGCATAAGGAGTGCAGCTGCCTCTTGGCAGTTTCATTTGTACCTGAATTACTGTGGCCTATTCCCACATCAGGAAATAAGCCAGAAATTAAAAAAGCTGAATGGAGGACTTATGTGTTTAAAGATCTCTGATAACCTTGCTGGGATTTTAAAGCCTGTAAGGAAATAGACATCTGCATAATGAAATGTATCTTTCAAGTTGCAAATCGAAGTTAGTATATACCTGCTTTTTCACCTCAAAATGACTATTTAGATCACATTATGCAGAAGAGATAGGTTGTGTCCATAGGTAAAACAAAAAGATGGTCAAGATTCATGCCCAAAGAGGTCTTGAATTCAGTACAGGTTTTTTTATCATGCAGTACTCTTCAGCATTTTTTTCTACTCTATTCAGCCTACTGTGCTTGTTAGAAATATCTATATGTTTTGTGATTTTAAATGAGCAGCAACAAAAGCTATAGCATTAAATCATGGCATTCATATTACATAGGAATAGAAAGGTACTTTTCAACCCAACTTTTAATCTGGTTTAACAGTGTTTTAGTTCTGATTTTCATGAAATGATGATACATTGAACTGTTTGGATTATTGTTCTTTGCATAGGATAAAATCCTCATCATATAAACATTTGCTGGCTTGGTCTGTTAATTCCTGAGTTAAAAAATAACAGGTAAGATGGATTTGATTTTCAAAAGCTTATTTGGAGGTAGCAGAAACCACTTGTTTGAATAATAATTTTATGGGTAACTAAGCAAGCATTCATTATTGAAGTTTGTGCCAAACATGCCGTGTAATTAGAGCTGTAAAATGATTTCCATTTAAACCCTAATTCTGTGTTCATATATGGCAGCTCATTTTTGGAAAGTTCAGTCAAAATTCGACATGTCACTGAATGGTGATGCATGGAAAGTACTGGCATGAGTGGCAACCCATATGTAGACTGAAGTAGTAGGACAGCAAGGGAAAATGTGCTAAACTAATACACACAGTGGGTGGGTATTTATTTTCCTTGAACATAGGCACTTTGCTGGTACACCTGAGTCAGGAGGATACTACCCCCTTATTTTCAGTCTGATCATTAGCAAGAGCTTGGCTTATCCAAAGATTCAGAGAAGCCAAAGAATTATTCCAATTAGAAGCCTATATTTTCTGTTTTCATGCTCATTTGGGGGGGAAACACCTAACTGGGGACTGTTCACTCCACTTCCTTCCTTTTCTAACTTTGAGCAGTTCTGTGTCCTTGACAGTCATCACTTTAATGACCATAAATTCTTAGGAATTGTTACTTTCACCTCAGAGAGGACTGTTGAATAAGGAAATGGCATTACAAAAAAACTGTAGTTGTTCAGATGATGTAAGTTGTGACACAGTAGGAACCTTCAGGTGAATCAGAGAGCTCTGAAGGCGCATTCTTTGATTGGAGGTTCAGGTTAATTTTTAAATTATGACAACAAATAAATTGAGAAATTTTATCATTAAACTTCAATATTTATTTTATTTAATATTTTTATGTGTAAAATATTGGAAGCTATGTTTCCTCCTTAAAGTCTCCTCAATTCCACTAACAATGCTTTTAAAGAGTAGATGTGTATCTGTAAGTGCAAAATTATTAACTAGGAGTGCATTTTTGGGAAAGTGGCTTACATAACTAGTATGATTGTATGGGCTGGAACCTGAAATACTGGCTGCAATCTGAAACAGCCTACACTGGGGATTGTCCCTCCAAAACCTCTTGAGGCAGAGAGTAATAATACCAGCACCTGTATTGCTATGTGTGCTGTACAATTTGGGCTGTGATTTTTCAAGGCTATTGAACACCTTCAACTTTGTTTGAAATAAGTGCTCACTTACAGAACATCTTAGAAAGTTTGTATTTGATTTTGGATTCCTTATCATTCAAAGGAGTGTTTGTGCTGTTGTTTGGATGAGTTCCACTGCAGTGTCTGTTACATATATTCAGATATGTATTTATACTGAGGTTGCAGAGTTCCCTTAATTTTTGTTATTTAGATCTGGGGAATTGGCTTGCATCGAGATCTCAGACAGTATCTAGTTGCTACATTCACCAGCAAACCTTTTTTGCAGAAGCATAATTGTAAATTTCAGGATTCTTTGATTTATAATCCAAAGCTAGTTATGTGTTTCCATATAAGTCATTATATCTAGATATTCAGAATAAAACATAAACTCTGATTTACTCTTGCAAAAACATCTAGAACATTTCAAAATAATTAACAGCACCATGTACAATACTGTCTTATTAATTGCAATTCAGATCTCTATATATTATCAAGTTTAGAGGTCATGCCATAAGGATACAAGAGAAGTTCAGAGGAAATATTTACACTTTCCATTGTCCAGTATGGTGGTGGAACTGAACAAACTTCTGTTCATCTGTAGTATTCCATTTGTGTTGCTTCCAGATGTAAAATTTAAAGATTAAATGAGTGATGCTATTAGCTTAAGTTCAATTTAGAAATGGCTTAAGGCTTTTAGCATGTTATTTTTTTCTTAGATGTTAAGTATATTAAACTTGATGCATAGAAAGCTTGAAACCAAGACTTACTGGTGTTTCTAGATTTAGGTAGATGAATAAAATTTGATCACATAGTCTACAGTTCTGAGGAGATAATGCAAGATGTTACATTTTTCCGCTTTTTCTTCCAGCTGATCTTGGCTGGTGGAACTTCTGTTGCTTCCCACAGCTGGAGATCTCTTACTGTAAGAAAAAATAAATTCATTTTGCAAGTCGCTTAAAATGCAGAGCCTCCATCTTCTGCTATTTTGAATTTCCTGGATAGACAAGAAATGTGAGGGGAAAAAGTTGGATTTCATGATCTTGCCAAGTCACCACAGTTCCTTGTGTAAGATGTCTCTGCCCCAGGTCTTGTGACCCTGATAGAAATGCAGCTGGAACAGTGGGGGTTGCCAGCCACAGGGAAATTATGAATCCTGAAGTGAAACCAGGTGGAAAGCAGTCTGCTAGAAAGCTTGGAATCTGCTGCCAAAAATTATGTAGAGAGCTCTGATCACCATGATTTTTAACAATAATTAAAAGAGCAGCAAGGTTATAATAACACTTGCAGAGTTTATGAGAAGAAGCATGAGGAACACCAGGTTAATGAGAAAGCAATCAAACTGTGATATTGTTTTTGATGACTGAATTATAATAGACATTAAAGTTAATAAATTTTGTCCTTAAAAGCATAGTATTAGTGCAGTTTTGCAACAGAAGTTTTGGTAAATGTCAGAAATGAGCACTGTTTTGTCCTTTTTCTTTTAATTTGCTGAAGTTTTTGTGACGCATTGTGAAATCCCCTGGTATAAATTTTCTTCCATTAGTACTTGGTGGGATGGATGTGAGAACAAGGGGAATGTTTTTTATTTGAAATCAACACTGAGAAAAAAAGGGTACTGTAGAACTCTGATCCACTCTGGCTAACTGACAGTCAGTCGTAACATGTTGTTCTGTACTGAGTGAACATCTCAGCAAGAGTTCCACGCCTCTCTGTAAACCTGGTAGTTAAGCCAATTAAAAGTGCCCAGAATCAGCTGTAACATGTGCTTCTAATGTATACCTTTATATTGAATTACTGGCCTTCGAGCATGCTGGAGCAGCATGTACTTTGTTAATCAGATACTGAGTAGCTGTGGCAAATTTTGTTTCTTTTCTTATTCATGTCATTACAAGCAGAAAAGAAAAGGTTTCCCTTGGAACAACTCACGTGAGGAAGCTTTCAGATTTCATAGAACATGACTGCTAATTTTACTGTTGCTTTTGCAGTTGCACTAGTGCAGTGGCCAAGAGTCAGGATTGCTCAAAAATTATCAGAATAGCACAAGTACTACCAGAATAGAAACACTCCGCAGATAAACAGTGGAAGGTACTGGTTTCCAGGAAGGATAGATGCAATTGCAAGGGCTGCAGAACTTGGAGTCAATGAATATTAGTGGCTGGATCAACTCAATTTTAAGAAAAATACTTTAACATATGTTATGGTTTGAGCCTGG
>WBMZ01001296.1:0-118140 GCA_013400975.1 Atrichornis clamosus | reverse complement strand
TTTTTTTCTTTCTTTCATGAATAAGTGAGCCATTCCAACAGAATTAGAGGAAATTAATTGCACATGATGTTAAACTGGAGGAGGCCAGCTCAAAGAATTTCCATTTTTAGTTTAAAGGAACCAGCCTTCCAATCACTGTAGCTGGAACTCACTGCAATTGAAGTTCAGTCTCATAACTGTCTGATAACACTCAATCTGCAAAATTGAAGAAGAAGAGGGAATAAAGAGGAAGTAAAGAAGAGGGAAACAGACTTTTTTCAGTGGTATCTAGTGTAGCAAGGGGCATAAACTGAAACACATGAAATTTCATTTAAATGTAAAAAAACTTGGTCAAACACTGGCACAGGCAGCCTGGAGAGGCTGTGGAGTCCCTCTCCTTAGAGGTATTCAAAACCTGACTAGACATGGTCCAGGGTAACCTGCCCTAGTTGTCCCTGCTTTGAGGAGGGAACTTAGACTGGATGATCTCCAGAGGCCCCTGACAAGCTCAGCCATTCTGTGACTCAGTGTACCAAGGAACAGTTTTGAAATCCAACCTGGGATTAACCTTAGTTAATTTTCTTCTGTATGTATGCCACTATTTTATCTCACTTTTCTTTCCTCCTACAAGTGGGAGCAGCAAAACACCTGTCCTTATTGTCAAATGAAATGAGTCCTGGGGATGCAAAATGGATTCCTGATCACTCATTTAAAATATTCTAGGAGGAAGACAGAGGAAAAGTCATTTTGCAGAACATTATTTATGATGTAATGTGCCTATTAATGAAAATAAATGTTTTACTATATTTACAGTTGTCAGGCTACAACCAAATTTAAGATACTTTTTTATAAAGAGCATGATCTCAAATATATCCATACGCATGTGGACATGGTTTTTTACTTATTAACACTCATCAGAGTTCTACTTCATAAATGCTCCTTTTATCTAGTTAAAGAACAGAGGAATACTGTTTTTCAAGAGCAGGGGTAACACCATCCAACACGTATAACCACTGCTCAGAAAACAATATTTTCTTGAAGTGTGTACTGCAACTGGTCTTTAATTTTTTGTTTCATTTTTTGTGAGTTGGAAGTTGCTTGTTTTAGGAGTGCTTTTCACATCCTATATTTTTGGTGCAAACGTTTTCCACAATCTAGTTAAAATATTATGTCTTGTACTAAATATATAAAAAGTATCTTTTACCTCAATACATTTTATTAGTTACCAGTTAAGTATATGGACAATAAAAAATAAATACAGGGCTTGTCATTAAGGTACTTTGAGACAAAAATGTGAAAATGAATGTACGTATTAATTTCTTTAAAAAGAAAACTTCAACAGTGTTTCTAACTCAACAAAAGTTTTTCTCTAGGTACTTTAAGTTCAGAAAACTGTAGCTGTTAAAAATTGAAGAATCATAACATCATATTAGGAAAAATATTTTTCATACAAAAAAGGTTGTTCAAGTTTTTCAATTCAACTGGATGAAAGCAAGTAACCAGGGACTTATGGGCTGGTATCACCATTCTATCTGCTTTGCTTTTACTACTGAAAGTGGATACATCTACTTTATAAGTTGCATTTAATTCCAGTGCACCATATCACTCTTAAAGCTTCTCACAGAATGCACTGAAGCAGGAACTGGGATAGAATATCTCAGGAAAATAGCAGGGGAAATTCATTCCTTTGTTGTTATTGGTATCAGCTGTTGGCAGTGTGAAATCCTCAGGGGAAGATGTACCCTCAAGGTCTCGTGCTGTATTATTACACACAACATACAGGTACATTACTTACACTGTCTTTCTCCAACACACGCCGTGTGGTATTCGAATACCAATTAGCATTCTACATTAAACAGGGAGCATCCTGGGGCTGCCTGTATTTAATTATTGTAGTGTGCCATTCTGTCTGATTATATGTCTAGCTGTTCAATTTACCTTGTGACATATTCTGTATGAAGTGGTTTAGTGAAGGTGATCTTCAAATTAAACACCATCCCCGTGGGTAGCAGTGCTGTAATGTGAATGACAGAAGCAGACATCATCATCTCCTACGTGACCCTCCTCTTTCAGCAGCCGTGCTTCTGAGTACTCACACTTTCCCTCTGACATTTCTGTATTTCTCTGCTCATGTCTCCTCACTGGGCATTTGTTCATTTGGAGCCTTCTGGTTTTACTTTTCCTGCTTTTGAAACCCAAATTGCATGTAGCAATTGGGGTGTAGAACCTGTGACACATGACAAGCACGTAAGAACTACTGCTGCAGATGGGCATATAGACAGAATAACACTGAGAAAGCAAATGAGAAAAGGTTTATGGAACAGTACCACAGAGAGGTTGAATCATGCTGCCCCTGCTTAGAAGAAAGAAATGTAATCTTTAATTAGAGATGATCTCCACATTAATCTAATAAATATGGTTCCCTAATGAACCTTTGCATGTAGCCTGGAAAAATTCTCAACAGCTGGCAGGGGAAAATACCAGTGCTCAGTAGCACCTCTGAAAAATGGTCCTTAAGGGCATGTCTCCATCAATGTCAGACTTACTGAGTCTGTGCTCAGAATAAACTGGATTTGGTGCAGCTGCAGCTTAGGCACCAGCATCACCTACCCGCTCTGTGGTGGGGGATAAAGGGGATCACAGAGGATGGGTCCATGTTGACCTCCCCTGAGCCACCCAGCCTCACCTTCAGGGCCTCTGGGATGCTTTTCCATCAGAACATTTCTCCAGTTTATCCAAATATGTGGGAACATTATAACTCTAACAAAACTTGCCTTAGTTACTTTCTGTCACCTCTTTAGAGTCAATTGTCCTCATCCTTCCCTGGCAAGCTGGCTGTAGAGCTAGAGGTCCTAGGGAGTCAAGTTTCCAAAGCTTAGCAACCAGGAACATCAGTAAGTACATCTTATATTCCATGGGGAACGCAAGCAGACACGTCCCTGTGTAGATCCCATATTCCTGAGGCAGAAGTGGGACACGCAGAAATTTTACAGCATTGAATATATTGCCTGAAAAAGTGAGTTTGGACAAACGGAGAATCCGGTGCGCACTCAGGTCCACTCTTTTCTTCTGATGAAACCTTTCCTTTACAACCAAAGCAGACAATGAACAAACCAGTTACTCATGCCAAAGAGAGTAAAGAGTCAGTGGCACAGACTTCTGCTGGAAACCTAGAGATCTCAAGGTTAAAGGGGAGATAATGATGTTATACCTTCAGTCAGCACTGTTGTAAAAGAACGAAGCACTGAGAAGTGTCCACAGACTAATCTCACCAAGGTAATTTTTGGTTTCCATTTCTTATAAAAGTCAAATCCCTATTACTTAAAAATTGACAATATCGTCAAAACTTCCATTTCCCCCCTCCATATTCTCCCCTGTTGTTTTATTCACTTTTAACTTTTAACATTATTTCACAAAAATGCATTTTAATGGCACTTAAAAGAATCCTAATTTCTCTTTGATGAAGGCTTTTAATATAAATTGTAAAAAAGATAATAATAAAAAAATTTCACAAAACAAATTGGACTAACTTTTAATTATGCAAAACATAAATGCTTTCAAAATTTAATCCCAAAATATTTTCCATATTTTTGCCCCTGTTAGTGAGGATAGTCAACTCTGTGTCAGCTCTTCACTTAGATTAAACCATTCACATAGATTTGCACTGTCTCTCTTTTTCTGTGCTCTAGTAGAAAATGGGGATTGAGGAATACAAATAGCTGTAGAAAATACAGTATAGCTGCAAATACTGCAAAACAGCAGTTGGCCAACTGCTTGAGATACTTCTGATCAGATACACAAGGCCTGGTACAGCCCTCTTCAGCTGGTAGCAGGTACTTGTCCTACCAGGATTCATTTGTGGTTCAGGAAATTCACCCTCAGCTTTGCCTCAGCCTGAGCCTTCCTGCAGGGTTTCCCACTAAACTTGGAAGATTACTAAAAAATTAGGTTACATTAAGCAGTTTCTGTCATTAACTTCTCATTTGCAATTTTCTTTCTGCTCCTTTGCCCAGAGTCTGTCTATAGTTGTTTCTACTTCTGTGCCATTTTCTTCATGTTCACCACACAAACACGAGCTCAATATTATTTCAGTTGAACATAAAATCCCAGCATAGTTTCAGCAGACTTGAAACTGGGACTCTGCTTCCCTGGCTACATAAGCTGAATAGAACTGAGAGCCACAAGCAAAGTAATTCAGCAAAGAGCTATGAGATTTGAGCAAAACACAGAGTCCTTTTTCACCTTTTTGACTTTAAGCATTTCTGTCACACTCAGTGCTTTCCCCATCTTGCCAGGGCATTTATATTTTAGAGGTTTTCCCACAGAGTTATTTACTGGGTAATGTCTTCACTGAGGACATTTAACTTTAAGTCATAAATGGCGACTTGTTATTTTTATTATTCTGTAAAAGCCTTTTGTCCACTTTGTTTAGCATCACGAGCCTTTGCCTACAGTGAATTCCACTAGCACTACAAGCAAAGTATCACAGCCAACAACTCACATTATACATTAGCCTTGGATAAGGCTGTGGACTAAGCCATGCAAAGAATCAGTAAGTGGTGTTCTTTCCTCCCTGGCTTGCCAGCATTATTTAAAAGTGATGCCAGAGCATTTTTCACTTAAACCCTATAAATATAGCTCTTTGAACATGTTCTGTTGTTGATTTTAAATTTAAACATTTAATTTAGCTTCCCATTAAAACAAAATCTCACAGGCTCCTCTGAACTGTAACATGCTCTGAGGCAGCTTTCCATTGTGAGGGAGAGTAACAGCTAAATGAGATTTTTTTTCCTCCTAAATTGAGATTTGGAAATTATATTAAATGGCATTGTTTACTGTAGTGAATAAGAAAGAGCACTAAAAGGATGGTTCTGCATTCAATATACTCTGGCAATTTCTGCTTTAAGGGCTTTATTTTCTGAATCACTGAAATGAAAGACAGGATTGCTACTTATTGAAAAATGAGTAGTACCATGTTCTAAGACCCCATCTCAGAGCCTCCTGAAGCAGTTGGAAAGCTTTACACCAGCAGCCATGTAAAAAGAGGTGTGTCTCCACTGGATCTTCTGGAAATAAACCTGGAGAAAGGCACTGAAAACTGCTGGGGAGGTCTATAAAGGGATGAAGGTCTGCAAAGGGATGAAAGTCTGCAAAGAGATGAAGGTCTGTTCATCTCCAGCCAGGGAAGTAGGACATTTGGATCAAGGCCAAGAGGCAGAACAATGATGTCTGCCAGGTTTGCCTTCCTCCTGTGGTGTGCTCTTGTTGCCTTTTCCAGAGCGCTTTTGTTCACCTTCATAAAATATAAATAAACTCCTTTGAATATATTGAGTTGGTTCTGTATGAAACAATTCCAAATCCTGCATCTCTTCTTTTCCACTTCAAAACAAAGCCATCATAACTTGAAACTTCCCAAACTTAAAGTGGAAATAGAAATTGGGTATAGAAGTCTCTTTTCCAAAATGGGTGTTTACTTATGACTGACATTATTTGCCTAATTTCCCTACTCCCAGAACAATCCAAACCTCCACCTTGTGTGCCAAGATACAGTGAATGAGCAACTGCTTATGCTTTAATGAGTACAAATGAAATTAAAAATCTACATGCTGCATCTTGCTTCAAACCATATCATCAGCAGAGACCATGACTTTCTGTACTGGGAACCTTTCCACTAACTCAAATCCAGCTCCTAGTGAATTTGAAGTTGCAGTGGTAGGAACTCAAGCAAGAAATTGTGTAAAAAAATTACTATTTGAAATAAGAATGTGGGGCTGTATAAGTTACCAAATAAGAAGCTTTTTTAAAAGTATGTAGCTCTCCAGCAAGTACTGGTGAATGATGAAATCATGTATCTCTGTGTTTTATGCTGAAAAAAATTTAAGATTTAGGATATTTCTGCTATATCTAAGGTCTGATTTTCAGGGTTATGATGATACCAGAATGGAATTTGTTAAGGTGAATTCAACTTAATTAGAGACATCTAAAAAGCTTCTATGCCAGCTACCATTTCTCACATAAATTCTTCTTCCATTTGTCCTTCAGATACAGTTCTTGGAATGATGAAAAAATCCTTTAGTTTTTTACTAAATATAGAATTGTATGGCAAATATTTTGCACAGCCTTGATTTGCAGCTTTAGCCTGAAGAAATTGTGGAAAGTCTTTTGACAATGTTCCCCACAGAAATGGGTCAGGAAAATAATCACTGTGACAGTACTGAGAAAGCTCATCCACCCCAGATTGAATGGAGAACATTCATTGCAAAACAGAAGGGGGCAAACTGGTTTCAAATTCAGCTGTAGATTCAAGAACTACTACATTTAACTTCTACTACACATATCTGTAAATGTAAATATGACCATTTTTCCATGTGTAATTGGCACGATGAGTTCAGACCTGCAATTGCCAGGTTTTGCAGTTGAACCAGTGGCATGGATACATCTGCTCAGGTTCCTGAGAAGATGAGCTCAATGCTAAAAGTTGCTTTGTGCTGCTTAATGTAGGGGTCAAAGTATTTTCATCTCTAACTAAAGAAGGAGAGGGAAGGGGGGAGAAATGGGGAGGGGAATTGTTGGTAGACACCTTTGTGTTTTACACAAATTTCCTCTAATACAGACCAGATTAGTGGCTACAGGAGCATGAAGTCTTGAGAATTACTGCTTTGCATATGAAGTACTGGATAAATTGCTCAGATGGACTAAGTGCATACAAATGTTTGCAAATATTTAAGTGCATCTGGTGTGTAAAACCAAACGTATTTAATCCCAAATATTTTGGAGCACACCACGGCTGTCATTAGCAGTGACATTTCTATTCATGCAAAATAATATGTAATTACCCAGTCAAATCTAACCTGCTCATCCTCATGTACGGTTTTCTCCTGCCAAAGAGCTAAAAACTAAATGATAGCTCCCCCATGTTCCAGAGCTGGAAGCACACTGTGTTTTTAAACAGCCGTCCATCGCAGATCTGGTGAATCCCCCTGTTCAAATTAACAGAGCACATGACTCGCCGCCTTGAATATAAGCATCCAGCGGAGGAAGTCCTCATTTGAGGGCAAGTCACGGGCTGAGAGATCCCCTGGGCGCGGGGTCGCCTGCGTGACTCCCACCCGGGGTCACGGGCAGGCGGCGGCGGCACGGGGCGGTGGGCACACCTTTCCCCGCTCCCCCCGCAGCAGCTGTCATGGGAATGATCAGCTGCCTATTACACGCATGCATGCACTTCCCTGCCTCAGAGCACACAGCCGTAATACGCTCTGCTCACAGGGAAAAATCTACATCCCTGGTTTGGCGCAGAAGGGCAGTACCCCCTTGCCAGGCAGCCCCTGCAACTGCCAGGCAATTAATTGAGTAATTTTCCCTGCTTTGTTGAGGGCAGTGAGGAGGGAAGGACAAAATCTGCACCATCAGTAGCAAATTTATTGCAGGATGAATTAAGCACAACAAGCCCTCAGGGATTACCATGTTCACATGAGCATCAAAAAAACCAGGGTCCACCAGGCTCCCTAGTCATCCCAAGCAGTGGAGAAAAAGTATTTTCTTCACAAGCTGCTTCTTCAGGGTAGCAAAATGCCTCCCATGCCTCTTATTTTTTTCCCTCTAAGACCTCCTTAACAGTAATTCACACCGTATAAAGAGGAGAGGGCCTTTTAGGGGTAGTGTGTTTTTTGCAGTGACCCTGTGAGACAGAGCATGCACAGAGTCCCCTGATAATGAATTACTATGGAGAAAAAAGTGGTTTGAATGGGAACTGGTTTGGAAAGCAGCTAAAGCAGTATATTCCTTTCCTCTGTGAACTGAGATATCCTGGGGGCCTATGAAACTTTGAAAAAAAAATCCCTTTTCATAAAGCAATGCTGCCTGACTTAAATCGAAAACAGATATAGGTGTACAGTAACACAGATCTGCCCTCCAAAGGACATGGCCTGAAAGCAAAAAAAGGAGATCAAAGAAAGCAGCTGGGCATCTCCATGGCAGGCACAGAACCTGTCAGGTATCTGCTGTCATGAAGTGTACTGGATGCTGAACATACATCATTGGTTAAGGCCCATAAACTATCTTTAGTGTAGGAAATTGAGCAGAACATGTTTAAACTGCTAAACCAGATGATATTAATGCTACTACAAGCTCTGTTTGCACTGTCTAAGTATTTTTCTTTCTTTTTTTTTGAAAGCAGGGTCATCTTGTTGGACTTTTAAGTATGTACCTGGCACTTAGTGGCAGTAGAATTTTGACCTTTTCGGTGATGGCTAATCATTTGATTTACCATCCTGTGTTCACCATTTTATTTAATGTTTTCATTTAAACACCAACATGAGCATTGTCCATTATCGATTGATAGCCTTCTCTTTACATATATAGTTTTAAAATAAAACAAAACTTCCTGGGTCCTGTTCACTATTTCTATTGATTTCAGAAGAACACTAATCATTTCCCTTATCAGAGAGCTGGCTTTCATGTCTTTCTGTAGCTCCAAAAGCTGTGAGGCAAAGACAAGGCAAAAATATTACCAGTTCTATACTTTTTCCTCACAGTTCACTTCCACAACAGTGCACATAACATCGATACATCCTGCTTTTCCAGGGAAAATGAGGGAGATATGTGCATGTTACATGACAGTTGTTAAAAACATGAAGTTCAGCTTTAAATTCTAAATTTAAAATAATATCATGTTTGTTTTTTGGGGATGAAGTGAATAAATTATTGAGTGTCTGACTATTTCTACACACTTTTCTTAATGATTGAAATCCCAGTTCTGAAGATTACAGTGATTGTCAAGAGCTCTGAGTTAGCAAAAGACTATACTCCTCCACTAAAAGGACTCAAAATCTGATGAGAAAGGAAAATTTGTGATCTTGGCTTCCCTCATTTTTTTTCCTCTTAGTCCAGAGCCAGAAGAATGAGCAGAGAAGCAATCTTGGAGCCCAGAGAAACATGTGGTTTCTGTCTACCATGATAAGTGACAGACCACTCATAGCCTGTTCTTATCACCTTTAAAATTTGAAGGTTTTGACTTGTTTCAAATGAATCTGTTTTTTGTAGGAGGAGTTTTATTTCTTTTGGTTTTTTTTCCCCACCAGTTGCTCAAAAGCAGTTGGCAAATCCTGCTGGTACAGCAAAGTAATATGGGCCCACATGTTCTGGGGTCTGTTCTTGGATCCACAAACTTAGTCAGATGCTTGGAGTTATTATTTGTGACACAGGCACTGCTCATGTGTATGGTGGATTTTGAAAAAATCTCAGCACTGTGGAGTTTTTTTCTTAGGGTCCAGGTAGAGCTTTTGCTTATGGGGCACCAGGAAGCTCTGTTCAGGTGGAAGTTTCTTCGAGTTCCCCAGTACTGTGTACACATTCCAGAACCTGGGCAGGACACTCTCAAAGGGATCAATGGCCACAGTTATAAATGACCTGCCCACTCTTGGTGATTCCCTGGTTCAGATCCTTTTGGTCTGCAAAATCTAGGGGCTAATTTCCTGCAATCTGGCCAGCCTGTTGCAACGTTCTGTTGCCCGTGTGGGAATGGATGAAGTGGAAAACAGCAAGAAAAAATGTTTTCAGAGATCAAGTCCAGACAGTGGTTTCTTGGTGCTCCCAACAGTCTTGTGCTCTGATTCAGGGAAAGCAAACCACGCAAACCCCCAAACCCTCCCAAAATATTCCAAGGAGGGACAACACTTCAACCCCCACAAGAAGTCTCCCATTGCATGATTTTCCTTAAGGAGATAAATAATAGACAGTTCATGGCTGTTTCTTGCTTGGTTTCCAGCTTTTGCCCTCTCATGTATAGGGGCAAAGACATTAGCACAGCTTAGCATTTCCGTTTCTATTCCTGATCTTGAAGAAAGCATAGGTTCCCTTGAAGAAATAATTGTTTCCATAGAAAATCCCCATATGCAGACTAAGTGCATGACGTTATCAAGGTACAGAAAAACTTCAAATATATACAATTGAAACTCAGTTGTTATTCAGCAAAAACACTGGAAAATACTGATACAAATATTAACGATTACCTTGAAGACTGTTCAGCAGAGAGAAAAGCATAACTTTTTGTTTTTTCAAAACCACTTTTAAGTGTGGAGTAAGATAAATGCCAGTTATATTTTATTTAAAAAGACACTTACCTAGCACTCAACCCCAAAAAAATCTCACATGGCTACATTTATCCAGAGAGGTCTTGACTACATTATACAGATTTTAAATTCTTCTAATGCATCTAAACAAAATATTTTAAGCGGTTGACAACCTCAGGTTCAGAGCTGCACTTTTGAGGTCCCATGAATTGATCCTAGACTGCAAAGTGTAATTTGGGGCTTGGAGTCTGTGATATTAGGAAAGTAATTTATTATAGAATTTTTATCTGGACTTACAATCTGATATTAAGTTTTCTATCTCTCCTTTCACCCATTTCTAAAATTTTGAAAAAAAGGGGAGATTATGTTTTACGGTGTAATTTGGGAAGATTTGACCCCAGACGACCTTTGCCAGAAACTGTTAAAGAGCAAACAGAGCAGAAAGGCAGAAATGGTTTGTTGCACAAAAATGGTGACTCTGTGCTCAGCTTCATAGATTAGAAAGAGCATTTTTAAAGTCCAGGCAAAAATGTGACAAGAAGCCAGTTTAAATACGAGCACATAGGTGTGATATGTTCTGAGGGCCAGGTGTGACTTGGGAGCCTGGCAGCTTTGTGCACATTGTAACTTTGACATCACGGATGAGGAGAGACAGGCTAACGAAGATTACTGATAATACAGTCATGAAAAGGTATGGCTCACAGTGTTATTGCTCTTATGAGACACGGCGAGCAAATGCACTATGAAGGGTTACTTGTGTAAAAGGCAAGTGCATTGTTTGTGGCATAGCCACGAGCAGTTTACCAATGCACTTATTTTGTCTTGGTACATCTTTACTTGCAAGCATTTACCTTGTAATAACCAGCTCTGAATAATGCTTCATCCTCCTGCTTTTGTGTATGAGGAAGAGATTAAAAGAGAGAAAACAATAACCAGCTTTCTCCTCTTTTTCTGCACTTGGTGGCTGCTGTTATAATTTGCTGTTGAGGAGGTTTTAAGTACAAACACAACCTTCAGGATCATGAAGAAAAATACTCTTGTGTGAAAGTGTATGTGCCAGGCATTAATTTTTAATTTTTGAGTATGTATTAAATATTTATAAATCAATATAGCATTACATATATATGTATATATATATATATAAAACTAAATATGCATATCCTTATGCAAACAGTTATTTGGTCAAGCTGTATGACCATCATGAGAAAATGGGCTCCAGCGGGTTACTCTGTGGTGCATTTCTAAGAGGTCTATGTTGAGGAAAAAACACAGAGCTATAGAATACCGGCATGTTTGTCCTTGTCCTGGTCTGTGTACCCTGTGTGAGGCCGGTGGACACCTGCAGTGGGACCACATGCAGGTCAGGCAGTGGGACTAGAAATGTGCAGAATTTGCTCAGTTGGGCAGGGTCACTTGGACACCCCTGGGGAAGAACTCCCAGGTGTGCAGAAAGAGGGCTCTAAGGTCTGCTCTCAGTGCTGTAGGTTGGAGTGGTCCTGTTGAATGCAGTGCACAAAGAATCAGGATCCAGGATAGTGTATGGAAGGGAGGCTTTAAATTCTGGTGTGAGGTGTGTGCACCAAGAAGAAAGAACCCAACAACCAACCCAGTGCACTCAATATAACTGTGTGTATTTTGCTTCTCTTTGCAGGCTCCTTTTTCATGCTTCAGAAATTCCTGTTCTTTATACATTCCATTCCGTTTTACATGATCTTAAATTCCTTTTTGGCCATCTTCTAGTTTTTATAATGCAAAGCAATGTCGGGTGACTGTATGTTTCACATCACTAAGTATATTTCATTTGACACTTCTTTTTCTCTGCAGTTCCTTAGATGCCTTAACATGTTGCTTTCTCCCTCCTGGTGTTCTCTGTTTAATGCTCTTTTCTGCTCCTTCCTGGAGCTTTCTTAATTGATGCATTTGGCTATTTGTTGCATTAAAAAAAAAGAGCTTTGACTTACCAGTTTAAAGCACTTCCATTGTCTCATGTTGTCAGTTATTGTTCACTGCTTTCTTTCCTCAAAGATAAAGGGAGTGAAATTAAAATGTGTCTCTTTTTCAGACACTAATGTGATTTCCTTAAGCGTGGTTATTCTGCATAAACTTTCTCAGGGGTCACCACAAACTTCAAAGGATTTCTTAATAAGCACAGAAAAAAGTCCTGTCTGGGTTCAGTTCCTGTCATGTTGGAAAAAGATGTGACCAGTGTTGGATTCATGCAGCAATATTTGCTTTTAGATTAAAGACGTGTTTAGATTGGATGTAAATTCTCTAACCCATGAATAGTGGGAAACAAACACCACTGTTACTGTGAGTTATTTGGAAGAGCTCTGAATTTGGGTAAAGTCTAGGAAAAAAGTACTCAATTAATGACTGGACTTTTCCAAACCCACTAATAATCAGCATTATTCATAATAAACTTTAATCCTTTGAAAAAAAGGCAGTGGTTTCCTCAAGCATCTGGAGGATGGCTCCCCCAGACAGATTGCAGTGGAAGGCCAGCAGAAGGAAACTGGAGCCTGAGCCTGCTCTTAACCTGCAAGCTTGAGATTCAAAGAAGCAGTGGGACTTTGCTCAAAAATGTGAGTTAGCCAAGGCCAAATTTCCTAGACAGAATTGCCTGTGCCTGGTGGGGACTCCATTGGCTCCCAGCAAGGAGCCCCACGGGGGTGTGGAAGAGAAGGAGATAGGGGAACAAAGACAGTGCTGCAGCAAACTCAGCCTTTTTATCTCAGCTGGTTTAAAGGAGGGAACATAAAAACCCCACAAAACCCAAACAAGCCCACCCTGCTTCTCCTGAGCGGGTGTGCTGCTGTGGGTGGGCTGCTCCAGCTCCAGCAGATAGGATGGAGCAGATACGTCCCCAACACCAGTTAATGCTTCATCACAAGATGCAGCTACAAAACTGCTCGTGAGCCAGGATCTGGCCCTGGAACATGCAGAGGCTGGCTGGTAGTTGGTTGGCTACTGAAAGGCTGGGGGAGAGCAGGATTTGGGTATCCCTAGCTTCAGTCCGGGCTGGAGTGGGCTGGCAGCTACATCCCAGGGGAAGGCTGTGAGGGTCACAGTCAGGAAGAGCTCAGTCAGAGCTGGGTCACAGGCACCACTCCACTCCTGGAGATGGTAAGACCTGTAATACACACTTGAGACAACACCAAAGCCGTGTTACCCTCTGCAGCTGGTCCTAGAGACCAGCAGAGCTGGATGGACTGCATTCCTGCAGGCACACGCTGACCCCGGCATGGGCAAACCTTGGCTGGAGGATGCTGAGGATGCCCCGTGTCATCCTGTAAGTAGAGGGGCTGGGATTGCAAACAAAGGACAGCACTGTGACTACAGAAGTTCTTCCTCGGTGGGTTTGGTATTTTTGCTGTCCTTGTTTTTTCCCTCTACCCTATTGCTTACCATTGCATTTTCTTTACTATTATTCTCACCTTTCTATTTCATGGGTCTGTGAAGCCACCAGGCCCAGAGCTGCTGCAGATGACTGTGCCCAGACTGTCCAGAGGGACTGCACACAGGAAAAATTCCCAAATGCCTGCTCCCATGGCTGCTTCAGTTTGCAGAAATGCTTTGCAAAGTCCAAGAATGTTTTGGAAAAAAAAAGGCAGGAGCAACTTTTAAACCACAAGTTTTACTCCTCTGTTCTAAGTATTAATTGTACTCACATATCTATATTCAGTCTTTCTGAACAAAAATTCCTTGTGGGTCAGTTTTCTTCATTTGGTCCTTAAGGGACTCAAAGGTTTCTGTCTAAGTTATTAGACAGTACTCAATACCTTGTTCTATCTGTTTGTAAGAGATCTATCTGATTGTCTTTGTAGATCAACATCATTTAAGCAGCTTTGGGTAATTATACATCAGGACTAGATTATTTTTCTTATAGCATGAAGTAGGAATACACTATCCAGTTCATATGTATAATACCGGGGGACCTTCAGTTAAATTTGCTTGGCTGTTGGGGCTACACTTCTGTTACTGTGATTTTGTGGTGTTTGAGGAAAAGAATGAACTCCATTTGCACACTTAACTTTAAGGATAAGAAAAGGAAAATTGTGCTCATATCTCAATAGTGACATTTTATTCAAGTATTTCAGATGCAGAATAGATGGCTCTGGAATATGTTTCTATGATCTCATATGGATTGCTTGAAAATATTAATAGCCTGCATTAAAATACATACACCTAAACTCCTGCAGTGTGGAATCATTCTCTAGAAAATTATAAGATATTTTTTACATGTTTAGGTTAGATTTTTAATCTAATTGCTAGGTTTTTCTAACATTAACATCAACCACATGTCACTTACATAGTTGTTTTATATTTTAATTTGATATTTGAATATCTAGAGTATAATGTACAGCTGGACTCAGCACAACATTTTCAATGGAAAGTGTAGGGAGCTATTAGCCAATAAGAAATACATCTGGTTTTGGTGGAGCAGAACTTTTCCAAAGGCAGAGAAATTGCTGTGATAATTAAACTTGAGACTCAGCGGAGGAGAGAATTCCTGCTGAAGTATTAGACCTTGCACAAGGACTGGGATCCTGGTGAGAGGGGTTTTTTGTGGCTAATAATCTATTGTATATTACTAACATGCTCAAGAAAAGGTGAGGGCAATTATTTGCAGCTGTTACTGGTGACTCTGTCCAGGTATTAAACAATCTCTTACACACCAGCTTAGGAATCTGTCACATTTTTGCTTACAGTCAACTGAGTCCTGAGCAGATGAACGTGCTAAGCTGTCTGCCCTGGTGCTTCCTTACAAAAGGCTTTTAAATTAAAGTAAAAATTCATTTCAACAGTGAGGTTATGTTTTCCCTTGAGGTTTCTAACACTGTTCACTTTCATTGCTGGGGATGTTTCCGCCTTCATGGTAAAAGCTTTTCTTTTTGTAATCCTTGCAGCCCTTGTTAGATGGAATAAGTCAAGGTGCTATCGTCTTTGTGTCGCTACAGGGCCCGATCCCACAGCCTCCCGCCCGGCTCTGCGAGGCACTCGGAGAGCCGGGGGCTGGAGGGGGCACAGGTAAAATGAGAGAGAACTAAACGGAAAAGACAAGCAGTTTATTTGTCTGCAACTTGCTAGTTGTCACCTACAGCTTCCTCTTAGTGAATTGACAGCTTTTCTTTTAAAAGGTTTCACTGGAAAAACTAAAATACTTGCCCAATTTTACTCACTAATTTAGTATGCAAGAAATGTTGGTTTCTTCTCTCAAACACCAGCAGACAGATGGCAGAAAAAATGTAGTAGACTCTGGACTCCCACTGAAAGCTGACCTAGTCTCACCCCTCTCTTTATTGTTTTTCTTTCATAATTAGCTTTTGCTCAGCTTTGTCATTTTCATAAGCCTCGATATTCTTCAATTAACAAAACAGAACAAGAACAACAAGAGCTTAGGCAGCTCATGAGGTCACTTCTTGCAGGGGTTGGATTATGGCACCAAAAGAAGCCTGAAAAGCATGTATTGATCCAGTCTGACAGTTCCTGCCACATTAAGCCTCACCACAGCTGTGATATAAAGGCGCTTAGAGCTGTTATCATAAATACCATCCACTATCTTTAAAGATCATCAAAATTGCTTCACATTGTATAAGGGTTATTGTCATATAATTTGTTCAATGCATTTTAACAGCATAAATTGGTTTAGCATTTTAATACTAGCTTAAAGGTCAAATGCAGATAATTTAAACTAACATTTATCCTATGAAAGTTATCATATAAGCTCAATTTACTGAATGTGTGGAATGAAAAACAGTCATCTTTATTATTTCCTTCATTTATCCAAAATCTAAATATAGCCAATAATTTTTTAAAATGTGAAGACTCTTTCATTTAAACTGTGAAAGAACATATTTGAGATTATTTTTTGAAAGTCTATAATATATAGAATATGACCTTATAGCAAAATAATTTCCTATGTTTTGTTCTGTAGTAAGGTGATTATAAGAGATGAATATTTATAATAAATAATGGAAAAATACAGCTACAGCTTTCATAATGAACCGAAAATGTTAGGAAGAAACATATCCATGGATCTCAACCCCACCTACAGCTGGGTCTCTGATCATCTATAGTCCTGCTGTGCACAGAAAACTCCCTTCCAACTTGTGGCTCATTGAGCCAATAGAAGATGGAATATAAATGGCTATTTGAGAGAGAGAAATGAGTTAGTGATCATATGGGTGGAAGGCAATATAGCCAATAACATCAGCAAAGACTACTAGGCCAAGTCTTGTTGTACAACACATTTTCTCAAGGGGGTCTTCTGGAGTTTTCCTGCTGTATGCAAGAGCTGCAAGACACTGGTATGACCTACAATAAACTGTTCAGTCAACAGAGCTGGAACAGTAATCAGGTCCCAGAGGAAGCTTCTGGTCCCTGAACGTGGCTGTGGAAGAGCCTGTGGCCTGCTGGTCTCACTGTTTGGGTGGGATGGGATAGAGCCAGCCCACATCTCCTGAGACTGATCTGATGCAGTCATGGGCTTGTGTGAGAGCTGTGGTTTATTCTGGAGACTTTTTCAAACACTTTTGAAAACAAGTGTTTGGAGGAGCAGGAACTGGAGCAGAAGTTTCCAGCATGGTAACAGACTTCTCTGGTCATCAGGTGGCAGAGATAATTTCTCAAATGAGTTGGTCACCTACATACTTATGTTTTGTACTTTGTGCTTGGGGAAGACGACGGAAAGACACTGAGGTAAAATCACATTTGTTACCTCTTATATGACTTCTGAAGCCAACAGACAATTTCTTGGATGGTTCTGACTGCATTTTATTTGGTCACAGTTTCCAGAGCCAAGATACCTGCCCAGTGCTTGTCCACAGCTGCAATGTCATTTATTTTGCAGGACTAACCGTCAAACTTTTGCTGGGCCTTGAGCTGGTATCCCCAGAGCCCCCCGCAGCTTTGTGGCACCTCTCTGTCCATCTCATCCTCACTGTGAGGCTGCCCCAGGCCGCAGGACCTGCCTTCTGGGTCACTGCCAAACTCCTGCCCTCTCACTCCTTGGTGGCGGTCAAGAAGCACGGGCAGCATTCAGAGCACTAACATCTATTCCTGGTGAGGTGGGGGAAACACCGAAACCAGGTGCTTGGAGGAGCTTAAGGAAACAGCAAAGCCCTCAGTGATGATGCCCTGAATACTCATTCAGCACCCAATGATTTGCAGCTGGGGACCTTTCCCAGACAGAGGTGTTCCCCAGGCAGATGACAAGGGCAAGGGCACGAGTGCTGGGCACGGGCTGGAGAAGTTAGCACCAGCACAGAGCTTGGGAGGCTCCTTTGCTTCTTCTTGTGTTTGGTTAGCCCTAATTTCATTCAATCTCCACAGAGATTTTAATTTTTGTTCCAATGTGTTTCCTTCACTGTTTGAGCAGTTTAATCTGATGAGACAACTCTTAATCTAGTCTTAACTCTTCCATGTTTTTTCAAGCCCGATGTTTGTGAGCATTTCTAACAAGCTTCTAACTGTACAAATTAGCTAGCTTAATAAGTATTATAAAGGAGCATAACTGTCTGCATTACCAGAGGTCTTGCTGGCTATGATATTGTGAGATGAAAGATTGAGTGCATGAATCATTTGAAATAACAAATTTGACTTATTTTTTTATTCATGAACAGTCTAGAAAACAAGCTGGTTATGTCAAATGATTGTATAATTGGAATTCTTTAGATTTTTTTCTGCTTTTTGGTTTTTTCCCTCTGGAGAGACAGAGGTGGAAGGAATCACTTTCTTTGTTTGGAATTTTTCCCCCACTTATCAGAGAAAAAGGAAACATGAAAAATTGCAAAACCCACTGTCACTTTAAAGTAGCTCCCACCTTTAAAGTTTGATCTCAATGATAAAATAATAGCATAAAACCAGCACTTTTAGCTCTTTATTTGGAAGTAACACCAAAAGGATTGAAGACTTTTATCTCACTGTACAGATAATTCATAGTACTGTTCCTCTTATTTATTGTCAGTGGAAACTTTTGATATTGTTCCTTCAGTGGGATTCATAGATAAAATCAGCACTTAGTAATATTTGCTAATATTTGAATACATTGAAAAGTCCTTATTTGGTAGAATATCTGTGGAATGCAAATATAAAAGGAAGGGTCAGAAAAATTCAACTGAAAAATAACCAACCCATTTTTATAATGTTTTCCATTTCCATATGGAAAATAAACAAACAAACACATAAATTAGACTTAAGGAAAAAAATTATTAAGCTGTGGAACGTGTCCAGAGTATAGGAAGACTTATTAAATAGAACCTCTAAAATTAGACTAGATAAGGCAATGAAGGAAACCATGAAAGAATTTTCTTTTGCAGCAAAAGAAACTTTTCTGGCAGACTAAAAATTCCATATTCTCAGTAGTCTAAAATGTAACTTAAGGGTACCATTATCATCTTTTCAAAATACAGAGAGCAAACTTTTCTGTGATTAGTTTTTGTGATACCATTAGATTGGATACTTGCAAAAATTTCTTCACCAAAATGTTTGTCAAGAGCTAGAGCAGGCTGTCCAGGGAAGAGATTGAGTCACTGTTCCTTTAGGTATTTAAAAGACCTTTTAAATGTAGATGTGGCACTTGGGGACATGGTTTAGTGGTGGACTTGGCAGTGCTGGGTTAATGGTTGGACTGCATGATCTTAGAGGTCCCTTCCAATCCCAGTTTAGCCTATGCTTTCATTGGCTATACACCTACATTGCCCCCGTAATTTGCTCCAGGACAGGAGCTCTTTTCCTCAGCCAGCTGACCTGGAGTGGCCCACATGCTGTCTGAGTGCTGTGTGTGCTCCGTGGTGCAGAGCATCCTCACAGTTCCTGGCTCAGCACCTGACCAGGCACGGCGCAGCTCCCGAGCGCAAGGACAGCACATGCTGGCTCCACACCTCACACAACACACCTGCTCTCCTCTAGGCCACACTTCATTTTAAGATATGATGTCTATTTGAGCAGAATCTCAGGATGAGTCCGAACCACCCATGAATTTCACTGCGTTTTGTTACACTCCAAATGGTGTGTTGGGAATGACCTAGCATGCATTAGGGTCATCTCATTTTTTCCCATTGCTGATAGAAAAAAACACACCTGACATCTTGCAAAGGAAGAGTGAGAAAGATGCATAAGAATTACTGGGGTGATTTTTCGGTTTGTTTTGGGTTTTTTTGTGCAAACAATTTTAACACTTACATGAAAGGCAGCGTTATTTATTTTATAAGCATTTTTCCTTCTATATCTCAGAAATGGTATCATTTCTGAAATCACCAGAATTATGCAGAGGATTATGAGATGCACAGTGAGATGTCAAACTGTAGTTTCCTTTCCATTTGTATGAGCTTCTGTTAGAAGTTCACAAGTTTTAGTGGAGTTAATATGATTCGTTGAGATCTAAAAGAGCTCTATTTTTAGAACCCCAAATTAGCCTTGTAAGTAGCAGAAACTGAGAGCAATTTGGAGGGGTTTCCGTGTGTAACAGATATCGTGTCTTTTACTTAGAAACACTACTGTTCTACCTGTGTTGCCATCACTGTATTGCTATCATGGCAATGGTAACTCTAAAAAGAAGGGTTGTCTTGTATGAAATCTCTAAGGAGTTTCATTCTGCTCTGGGAGGACATGATCATATTATTTGCATTTCTAAACATGAGCAATGGCATGCTGGAGGAGTGGATTTGCCCATGCCCTCTCTTCCTCCTGCTCAATAGGTGTTCAGAATTGGGAGAGACTCAGCATGTTGAACTCACACAAATGCCAAATGTGACTCACACAGACCCTAAAATTTCAGTCAGAGTTGTCCCTTACAGCTCACTGTCACACTGGTTACAGAAACACCAAATCACAGAGGTTGGAAGGGACATGGAGGTCATCTGGTCCAACCGCCTTGCCCAAGCTGGAAACTAATCTAAACAATGAAATCGTTGTTTGGAAATTTGGAAATCTTATGAATGTCAGCTACAATAATTATGCTAGAAACCAGGTGAAAATAACCCATATGCAACCAGAGATTTAAAGAAAGAAGTTCAAACCCTATATCTTTCCTTGTCCTACCTATAGGTGTAAAAACAAATGAACCTTTCACATATTATCACTCCTCCCATGCCTTAGAAATGCATGTGTGTGTGCACACAAATCCACGGAGCAACTCCAGGAGACAGAATCCAGCCCTGACCATCCACACACGCTCCTACCTACGCCCCATATGCTGAGCTGCCACATCGCCTACGGCACAGCCCCACGTGCAAGGATGAGAGATGGGCAGGGAATGCTTTGAAGCTGCTCTGTCAGTGCTGGAGACTGAAGGATTATCCAACTGTTCTCAATAGTGCTACCAGCTGCAATGTATTCTCACTTAGACATTCTTGAAAGCAAAGGGGTCTGGTCATCTGGAAAGGTGAAATATCCCATAATTTTACTGTTTCAATGAGGGGACAGTGAGACTGATTGATATGGAAAGAGTCCTAAACAAGAGGTCCCAGATAAACTTTGAGGTACCTGTTTTTTGTGAGTGGTTTTGCTTTTTAATCCCTCAGCTATTGACCAATAAATGTCAGTGTTTTATAACAAAGACCCCTACAAAAGATAGTCATATTTCAGGGGTTATAGGCTACCATGGTTTGGCAGGAAATATGAAATTTAGTACTTTGTTGTTTTGCTGCATTTTTCATCTAAACTTTTAATAAGAAATAGCTAGAAATTCTACTAATTTGATATAGAATCTATCTTCAGCTTTTTAAGAGTAAAAGGAACAGACGAGACTGGGCTATTTACCCAGGAAAAAAATTATTGCCAAGGAAAGTGATTTTCATTCAGGATATTGTCACCTCAGGAAAAAAAAATACAGTAATATGACTAAATTTTTCTCTCTCTAGGGTTTGTGTCAAGGTCAAAGTCATTTACACAACGTGTTTGGGATTAAAAGACAGTATTTTAATGCAGAAAAGGGAAGTGGCCCAGAGTAATGTTCAGAGTGATGGATCCCTCACACAAAAGATATCTCCAGACTCTTCATTCCTCCTTCCTCTTCCAGAGCTCTCTCAAGCACTTCCCAAACATTTCTTATGCTGTTTCCTTGAGCTATTTCAAAATTTCATCTGCACCTGCTTTTGCTTTCTTCATATCTTCCCTCCAACTCCTTTCATCTGTCCCATTCTCCGGCTCAAGATCTTACATCAAATAAATGATAAAAGGTAAAAAAAAAAAAAAAAAAAAAGAGCAGACACTGACTGGAAGCACAGGGTGAATGTGATGTGTGTGTGTGTTACAAAACTGGTGAGCTTGGGAAATGATTTTGTGTGATCCTTGATGTCTCCTTTGATATTAGAGGCATGCTTGTTTCTGTCCTGGATGTTAAATCATGACTGCCACGTACAAGGGGGGAAGACATTTTAATTATTGTTTTTAGTCGTTGTGATCCCTTTATTCTGGCTCCCATTTACAGTGACGATAATGTATCACTGCTCCCTCTGACACAAATACCCTGTTCTGACACAAGTGTCTGTCCACAGAGCAAAAACCTAAGCCTGAGGCCTTGTAAGTCAGCCTTGCAGGGAAGGAGAAACCAGTGACACCATGTCTGGATTTATTCTGAGTATAAATTGTTTTGTTTACACGTATAAACCAGGCCTGGTGGTAAAAATGGTAAAACAACACTTTGTTCCAGGCGATTATTTCTTTATGGAGTATTTGCATTATAGCCATGTTTAGTTGTCAGAGACTAATTATCTTAATTATAAATACTTAATCAGAGAAGAAAGGACATAAAAAATACCGGTGTCCTCCACCTTTTTTCAGACTCTTATTCTAAAAAGGCAACTTTATGTGTCTTCTCAAATGGAAATTTCGCACATGCCAGGAGCTTGAAAAGCTAAATATAAAAGTAACACCTAAAACCACTTGCCATAATAATATTGCCTTCTTTAGCCAATATTCCAGTGCATTTCTTGCTTGTCATGACTTCAAACTATTGGACTTTGACCCTTCTTTGAAGTCTGTGGCATATGCTGAAAATTAAGCAAGTTCTTAAGTGTTTAAAGGATTGGTTTCACTTAGAAATAGCCAGTACATTTAACTTCAGCACTAATTCTAAACTTCTGTCTTCAGCAAACTGTGTCTCTAGATGACACTAGGTGCACCCATGCTGTATGTCTGTGACTTCTTACAGTCAGTTGTATGCTTTACTTTTTCCCCAAGTGGCTTGTGATCAAAGCATATGGTTAAGCAAAACCGTGACACAAAGTATGGTGCCACCTTGAGCTGTCAGCTGCCAAGCTTTTCAAGGAGCACAAAGACCAGGGCATAAAGCAAATCACAGATTTTTTTCTGATAGTAAATGTATGTAATTAGTTAAGAACTAATATATATGGATTAAAACTCTTTTCTTACAAGTGTAATAATTCAATATTTGTGATCAAAATTCTTGTCAGAATTGAAAATCATAGCCCAGACACAGTCTGGTGAAGATGGGGATCATTGAGCAACTCATTGTGCCAGAAATGCTTTGTCAGGGTGACACTGGCTGTTCTTCTCTATCCCCTGAACCCCCCAGCCATGTGAGACCTCACGTGGTTTTTGCAGGAGCGTTTCTTTACCAGCTGAGGCTGATGGGAGCCCACGTCCTTGCTCCAATGGGTTTCTGCTCAGCTGAGATCCTGCTATAGAAATAACTGAGGGTACGGGGTAGAGGAGGAAGCAGTAAACAGTCTGCATATTGCCTGTACACATTTTCTCAGGGATCAGCAGGAAGGATGAATGATTGTTCCCTTTAATGTCACTTTCGTCTCTTTGGTACAGAAGATGGACTGAGCCTTAACAGAGGAACTTCAGCCAAAGTGGCAGGAGAGCATTGGAGGTTCTCTTATTCCCTTGTGCTCAGGGATTTTTTTCCATACAACAATTTAATTAGAGATGGAAGACCTAAACTACAAGCTGCAAACTTGCTTCTCTAGTGTGATGCATCCTCCTCCTTCAATTAACAAAATAACCTTACAGAGACCTTGCCTTTAGGGCTGGACTGTTCACTTGTATGGGACTTGTTGAGAAGCCTGAAGTCTCTGTTCGTTCAGGTATAAGTTGCCACTCACATGGTATAAACCACAGGACATAGCACTCAAATCCTGTTCTACAGGTTTTTATATCCTGTTTTACATCAAGCTGTGTTCCTCCATGAAGTCACACACCAGCTGGGGAAGACAGTGGGTCATAAATTGTGAGTTGCAGCTCAACATGCCAGGGTGTCCTAAGCAGAATACAAGGATATTTGATACAATACAATGATTGCAAAATCCTTAAATCTTCTCCTAACATTAAGTCTGCAATTATCCCACTAACTTAATGGGATTGTTGTCATAATTGTTGTCATAACTGATGTCAGGCATGGCTTAGTTATCTTCATGATCTTCACTCATAATCATAGAATCAATTATGTTGGCAAAGACCTCTAAGATCATCAAGTCCAACCTACAGCTGAACATCACCTTGTCAACCAGACCATGGCACTGAGTGCCACATCCAATCTTTCCTTAAACAACTCTGGGGATGGTGACTTCACTACCTCCCTGGGCAGTCCATTCCAAGGTCTAATCACTCTTTCTGTGAAGAAATTCCTCTAAATGTTCAACCTAAACCCCTCCTGGTGCAGCTTAACACTGTATCCTCTCATCTTGTTGCTAGTTGCCTTGGAGATAGATAGAGACAAGACAATTATTAGTTCCCTTAAAAAATGTACTTAATTTAATTAGAATTTTCTCACTCTTACTGTGTGGTAGGGTTTGAAATAAAACCAAAATCTAACAAAAGTTTTTACTCGAAAATCTTAAGACAGCCTGAAGCCTCAAGTACCAGTTCTGGGTTTAGATAAGAACTATTTGCTTTTGGAGATAACAGGCACAGAGGAGCATGGGTTGGTGCCACACCCTGTGGCCTTTCACTTGTTGTCCTGAGTGACCTGTGCCTCTTGTACAGGTGAGCATGTGGGCACCTGTCCAGAGCCACCATTTAGCACTCCTGAATTTGCAAGAGGTTTTCTTACCTGCTGTAGCACCCCATCTCCTCCATGCAGGCTGGTTATAGCGAAAGCTTCACAAGGTACTAGAGTTTTTCCCAGAACCAGCCCTTTCATATGTGGTTTCATTCCCATTTGGGCAAGTTGAATGCTTAAAACAGGGTATTTAAGTTGGATATTGTAAATTGCCTTAATTACTTTAAATAAAGCACACTTCTGTGTTGAGGTTATAATAAGTTTATTTTGAGATTCATATTCATATTCATATTTACATTTTCCTATGTAAACCCAGCCCCTCTCCTACTCAAGAAAATAGCAACAAATTGCCCTAAGAGTTCACCGTGCTACAGCAGTCTGTTAATGACCCATGCTGAGGGCTGTGAAATGAAAGATGTCTTAGACAATAAAATCTCCTTTAACTCTATTTACACTGAAGGTATGGGGTTTTTTTCACCATTGCAATACCCCAACTGTGTTTCATTTCAGATGAGTTAATGATGGATTAATTCAATTTTTTCTTTTTAAGGCTACATCTGAAAAAAAAAATGATTCATGTCAGAATCAAAATGGCTTTTGGTTGCACACAGAGAAACAATGAACTGTGAACCAATAAAAAATGAATTACGAGCCATGTAAAACTGCTTTCTTTACCTAAGTCCTAAATGTTTTTAATTTTCTGTTTCATTTTAAGTCTGTTTGAAAGCCAAAAGAAAACCACTAAAATTGAAAGATAATTTTTAGAACCTAGGAACTAAGTATTTGGTAATTTTTAAGTTACTGCCTCTGTTTCTGAGTTCATCCATCCCTTTTTTTCCTTGATTGAAATGAGTGTCAATGTTTAGTCATTTTAGTATGTTTATTAAATGTTAATTTCTGCTGCCTCACTCCAAAAATCCATTTCTGGGAGGATATTAATTGCTAAAAACCTCCTTGCCAGCTCTCAATAGGGAATGACATGTAAAAAGTGGAGAAAGCACTCTGAAAATGATAGATTTCATATGAGTAGCAGGATTAGCTCAAACGTGTTTTTGTGAACTGGGCACTCTATCTTTTGAGTGGTAGGTGAATGGTAATTTCATTAAGTAACCTAAAACCTAAAATCAGGATGAAAATGAGGAGATTTAGAAGGCCTTCCATCTTTGACAGAACAGCCAAGTACAAGGACCTGACAGGTACGATAAAGAGCTTGGATGTTCTTCTAATATTGTTCTTAGCCATAAGCCCCCAGGCTTTGTTCTACATGCTTAGTTAAACTGTTTTTATCTTACATAAATCCTGGTAAGCTACTTTAAGATCCATCAGACTACCTCAATTGCCATTTAAGTGTTTTTTTCTGCACTAACTGCTTCTTGTTAAATAGTTTGACGTTTATGTGTCTAGACTTGGGTTGTTTTGATATTGATTTTGGAAAGAATGATAATGGAGCATAGTGGCAATATTACTTTTGCTGTCATACCTAGTAGCAATATATCTCTTTGAACTTCTTATGTTGGGAGAAAAATCTACATATATGTAGGTCTAAATTTAGTCAGTTTTTCAAAGATAGTATTCTGCTTTGATTATTTTTCTGCTGCAACTAACATTTCATCCTTATAGTGCTGAGAATCTTTATTTTGAGGGAAATCTGTCAAAACACAGAGCTTCCAGGTCAGTGTCTGCACAGGAAAGATGGTTGTGCTATCAGCTAACCCTCTCCCTCCCTCCTCCTTCACTAATGACCTTATTGTGGGTATGGAAATCTGCTTTCTGTGGATGCTTAAAGTGTACATAATAAGCCAATCACTTTTAAGATGTTTACTCCTATCTGATAAATGAGATGAGCTTTAGGTTGCCTTCCTCTCCCCTCCACCCCTCCTTTCCCCCTCCAAAGTGTTTTGCTGTTTGCCTACCTCAGTTCAAAATACTGGAAAGATTCTCATTTGTCTGGCTGCAATTTAAATAGTTACATAATGTACAACTAAGACAAAGATTTTTAGGCAGAAAATTTAAAAGTCATCAATTTTCAGAACGCTCCCCCCTGCCCCATGAGGTAGGAAGTTTTCAACTAAAAGGTACGCAGACCAATAAAAGGAAAGTCAACCATCAATATTTTAATACCAAAATAGCTTTACTATTGAGGCATTCGCATCAAATATTGTACTAATTTTGTATGCTAAAATCTTCAAAGCCAAGCTGAGTGCTTGCTCATTTGTTCCGAGCCTTTAACAGTGCAAGGATATGGAGGTCATCTTTTGTGAGCAGAAGGAAAGAGGTTCCACCTGGAAACAACTGAGTCAGACTTTTTTCATGCCTTTTCGTCCTCTGTCTCTTCCACAGGGATTTCTGTTCCTCTGCCCTTGTCCCCTCCCTGCCCCCACTGCTGATAACCGGGGCAGTGGAAGTGTGTGGGGATGTGCACACGGGGACGGCACCTCAGCTGCTGCAGCCGAGGCTCCTGATGTCCTCAGCTGCTCAGTTCTCCAGGGTGCGGTTACAGCTCTGCTGTCCTGCCAGTCAGTAGATAGGAGCTATTTCAAAAAGGGCGTTTCTGATCTAAGCAAATATATCCTGAACTAGTCAGCAAAAAATCCACCAATACTAAATACATAAATTGAGAATATGTAAGATAGTAGTTTCCTGAAAGTGAAGAAAATTACATATAATCTGCCTCTTTCTATACATTCTATACATTCTCCTAACTGTGGGACATCTCTGTCCAAGATTCTAATTATTCTTCTTGCTCAGTACTTGTATACTTAGAGCTTTTTTATTTGTAAACAAATTAACATACTGGCCAGTGGCTGAGGTCTGGCCAGCCTTGCAGCAGTGATTTAGGATACTTCACATCCCTGGGCTTGAGGCTGCTGTCTCACAGTGAGATGGTCAGGAGGGAAATGGCCCCATGAAGGGGCCATCTGAAATGACGTCAACAGGAGTTGCCAAACTTCATACTCAAGACATGGAGTGAACTTTAGTTCAAAAGTAGTGAGTGCTATTTAGCCATTATTTACCCTCAGAAGACGGTAAAAGACTGCAAACCCCATGTTTTCATCAGTATAAAAATATAAGCACCAGACCATTTTTATATTTATTTAAGGAATTGCCAGTAAGCCTTAACAATTCCACTCCCCATGACACTATCAATCTTAGTGGACAGGTATTGAATTTGGAAATTATGTGTTTGTAAGTGAAACGAAAATCTCATGGGTATTTATTTCATTTGACAACGGAAATATATAGCTTATAGTCAGTTCCAGTAAAAGTTAGCCTAAATAAGCAAACCAAACCCTTTAAATCCATGGATTAAGGGTTCACCTCTATTTGTGTATATTAATGTGTTGAAACCTGTAATACATATAGAGTTAACTCCAGTTGTCACCATAGTGATGTAAAATGGCTACCCAAACAACTCTCATGGCCACTGAGAATTTAGTTTCCCAGTAATTCTAACATTTCAGGACTCAAGGACCATTCAATAATTTATTACCTTCCTTCACTCAAGTATTTTTTGTAGACTGACAGCCAAGTTAGCTGGACATTTTTATAGAGTTATACTCTAGACAGAAGGCTTGACTTTTAAAAATAAATATTACATTTTCAAGAAATATATCTCTTCCAGGAGTTCTGGTGACTACTTCAGTTTTCTGTAATCCTTGTGTAAACTTGAGGGGTTTGACTTCAACCTGTAATTTCTTTTGCAGAAGGAAATGAACATTGCCTCTAGCTTTGGCCCAGCAAATCTCATCTTTGTCCGGCAATTCCTGTCCTCTCTGGTTTCCTCTTAGATAAAAGTTGCATGCCTGTTAACTCCAGTGCTATTTGTGACTTCAAGATCACAGGCCTTTCTTATGAAAAACATGACAGAGCAATACAGGTAGCGAACAGGTAGAACAGTTTTTCTGTAAGTCATGCTTGCAGGCCATATTGAGACACTGAGGCTAAAAAAGGGCTGGTATCAAATGTATCTTCTAAAATTTCACCCTAAATACTAGGCAATATCCCCTTTTGTTACAATTATTTAACTTTGCACATCTCTATACGTGTAAATATTTTTTCATTTACCAACAAACAAGTGTTTCCATGTATTCAGTACCACAACTGAATCCACCCCCTTGTCCAGATCCTGTCTCCAGGGTAAGGCAGACTCCCATCCATCCACATTTCCCTAAATCCTTCCCTCCTTCCCTGCCTTTTCTTAACTTTACCTAACATTGTTTGTGGAAAAAGCTTGGAATGATTAAATACACCCTAGACATCATGTTTTTTTCTAAATTAGCTGACTAAAATCAAGCCAGTTTCCCAGGCTTGCGCTATACTCAACAGAGAGAGATGAGAGTTTCCAGAGGGTTATTTCACTCCGCTGAATCTAGGTGGTTAAAAACACAGTGGCTGAATTATCCTCTGGAAAGCCTTGTTTTAAATGGTTATTAAGAAAATTTGGACAACTAACTTAGAATGAATGCCTAACAGCACAAATTATGTGAAAGAAAATAATTTCTCAAATAAAATATAAAATACTGGGTGTTTCAGCAGTCTAGGCTCCCCGGAGTGTGTTCAACTTGCCTTAATGTAGCCTTTCACTGCAAGTTTCCATGACAGTCAGTTAGGTGAAACAGACATTTCAAGGACCTTTTTTCACCTGCTTTAGCCATCTGAATTGAATCCCACCTCATTCCAAAAGTTAAGTCACTGCTCCCACTACCATTTAATATAATTCTTTGCTAAAAAGAGAGAAAAAGTCATCGACAACAGCTCAGCCTGCCTTACATGATAAGAGATTATCCATTTAAATATCGAGGTTGCTCCAAGGTTGTACCAAGGACTCAATGCTCTGTTCTTTCAGGCATTTGTCTGCATCATGTGTACCGTGGTGACGGGACACCTTCCACAGGCATGATGAGCACATGTGATTGCTCTTCAATGTCTTCTCAGCCTCTCTGGCTAACCACTGAGTGCCATACCTGAAGCTGCTTAGCTCTGTTGGCAAAAGACAATCCCCAAATCTTAAAAAACCCAAAAAAAGTGAGAAGCAGACTACAGTTAATGAGGTCTAGTCCTTTAGCGATGTAATTAATCTTTTTTGAATAAGAATGAGCTCATGGGCAACATAAATCCAAGTCTGTTTAGGGACTAATATAGATATTTTTACTGTATGGATAATGGTCTATTACAGTGGGTTAGAATATGAATAAAGTTTATCCTTATGCCTAATTCTGCATATATTCATAGAGTGGTTGCTGGTTGTAATAACTGCGATATTTTATACAGTTGTGTGACTAATTTGACCTCAAATTATTTTAGTGTTAAGTACTTTTGCTTTCATTGCATTACATATATATTTTTCTATTTAGTTCCTTAAAATAATTAACGAAATAAATACAAATGGAAACTTTCGTGGACCAGATGTTTTTTCCTAGATTGCAAAGGGTACTTTAGAGACAACTTAATAAGCCTAATAACACAGTGGTGGTCCACAGAACCTGCTCATTTTAGTCCTCATAAAGTCCTAGTAAAAGTTCTAGTCCCGTAACCTTCACTGAAAACCTCAGACTTGTACTTCTAGTCCATAAAACTGCTGAAATATTTTGGAACTTTAGAAGCTGATTTGTAAACACCTGTGAAATCAGCTGAATGCAGAAACCAGAACAGAGTAACTAATTTAAATGAGTCAGACTGCCATTCTGGTGGATGAAAATACAGCCATGTTGCAACCTGTGGGATTGCTGCAGCATCTAAAGGTCAACTTTTCGTTTTACGTATTGGAACAGACATGGTATTGGGGCAGCCACACATTGCCAACTACTTTGGCAGAGCTTGCAGTATAGAGTTGTGATGAGTGTGGTAGCAGGAAAGAATAGACCAGTGAGGAGCGACCTCTTAAAAAAAAAAAAAATTGTGGAGAAGGAGGTACATGATAGAGAAGACCAAGAAAAATTTGTACTGTTCAGGTCTGTGCTAGCCAGAGTGAGCAAAGGTTGCAGCAATAGGACCTTGTCCAGAATTGTCCAGATTGATGGCTATTTATCTGCAAATGAGAATTTGGATTCTAGCTGCCCTTGCTGTCTGAATAATCCTACACTTAGTGAGCCTCGTGAGCCTGCCAGGGAGATTTTTCAACCAAGAAATTGGACAACTATTCCTGCTTTTTAATGTGATAGCAATAAACAAGTATCAAGTGTGGGAACAATTATATAATAATAAAAAGGAGATGAAGAATGTACATGTTCTCTTTTCCCATCCAAAAAAACCCCAACCCTCTTTGTTGGAAATTAGACTTTTTCCAATAGACTGAAGTGATAAATAAGAATGGGTGTAGTTAAAATAAAAAGAGCTCTAAGAATAGCACTTATGGTTCTTTGCAGTCCAGTTGGAAACCACTCTAATTTGAAAACTGGACACATGACAATGGCAAAAGACTCTAACTTGATAACTCACAGGCTCTACAGGTGGACCAACTATGGAGTTATGAGACTCAATAAAAATAATGGTTGGACAGATATTGAGTCCATAAAATGATGGCAGCCAGGCATAGAGTCTAATACAATACAGATGTAGGTGTATCGCTCTGAATAGTTTGCACTCTGTTTCAACAATAAAAATGTGTGATGTTTCCAGTACCCGCCACCAGCCATATGAGAGAAAAAGTTATCCATCTGGTTTCAATATAAAACACACCATCCTAAAATCAATTGATATTTCATACTCTTTGTATTCTTCTTTCCTGCAGGAAGTATTAATGGTGACATGATTGTATGTTACTGCAGTTTAACAAAATGATCAGGAAGACAAGCTATGTTAGCAACATTATTCAGACATTTAATAGCATTTATCCTTTTAACTTCATTATAGTGAATGCCCCAAGGCCCAAAGAGAGTTATTTTTAACATGACTTCAGACAGAATGGAGTAACTTCTCATACAAACATGCACTGGCCTCTTTACAGAGATATATTACCAAGGCTCCGGGGTATAAAAATAAGGGGCTGCCACTTCTGTCTCCCCTCTGCCCTCACTCTTCCTTGTAACCACTCCATGTGGTCAGTACTCTCCAGTTTCTCCCTAAGGTCAGAAACAAAAGTCCCAGCCCGGAGGCCTCCACAGCTGTTACCACTCTCCAGATGTCAGCACTCTCCTGTCCCTTGTCCCTCCTTCTTCCTCCTTCAAAAAATCCCCAAATCTATTTAAGCTTGCATCTTTTCCCATGTCTCCCTTCAGAAAGCAGTACAAGCTACTTCAAGCCTGTGTGTGTGTGTATGTACATGTGCAAATGTATGAAAACCAATCTTTTCCTCACTGAGTATCCCTCCCCTCCCCTTCCCTCCCAAAAGGAGAGCAGCGGGGATGAGGTGTAGGCAGGAGAGATCTTGTCCCCTCTTACACACAGCAGTGTTCTTGGACGTCCTCCGACGCTGGTGATCCCACCAGTGCCCACGTGGCACAACGCCCACTGTCACTCCCCCAGAGACCCAGCCCCACTCTCACCATTCCTCACTTCAGTGAGAGCCAAGCTTTCAGACAACACTGTTACTGCTCTGTAGCAAGCCACTGAAAATTTTAAACCATGTTTATAGATCTGGTTGTATACTGTCTTGTTCTCCTTTTGTTTCTCTTCTCCCCTTCTGTATAGTTTTCCCCTTCTGTTTCCTTTACACTTCTTCATCACCCTTTGATTTTTCTACCCTTAACCCCTCAGTTCCTGCTCTTCTCCTGTTTTCCTTTACTTAACTTTGATGCCTCAACTCTATTTTTTCTTCCTGGTTTATTTCTCTTCATCCCTAACGTTTGTTTATTTATTTGGTGCTGAGGTTGGCTGATGACACTTCTGTAATTACAATTAGTCCCAGCAGTTACTCTTTTGTTCTCGCAATCTTTCCTACGTTTTACCTTCTTTTCCTCTCAAAATATGAATTCCAGTACTGATGTATTTATACTTTGTCACCTCTTACATGAAATAAAGGAGAGATGCTTCTCTGTTCTCAAAAGAGTCACTCTGTTTTCTCCTTTGTCTCTATGACAAGATTCAATTTTGTTGGACTATTTCAGTAATGAAAAGGATGAAAAGTTAAGCCTACCTCAGGATAGCCTTTCATGGACAGTTTTCTTATTTGTTCTTTTTTTCTATGATCTGTACTTGTTTATCCACTCCCCATGCAAAGTTCATTTTCATGGCAGTGAAACACTACATGTTGCCCACAGGCCTCTCTTCCCCTGTACTATGAATCTCCTGTTTGGACTTCTCATCTATTTCCCATATTTTACTTTCGTCACTTCTCTCAAGGGATCCTCACTGTTCCTGGTTTTGTCCATTTTGTCCATTTTCTCACATAGTTCTTCCATGGACTCAACCAGTCTCATATCCAGTGTGACCTTTTATAGTTAACTGTCTTATCCCTAAACTCTAGGTTAGCAATAAGTTCACTTCAAGAAAAATGGTATTTTTGTGTATTGCTTTGCTCAGGTCACGCTCATGTTCCCTCCAGCTTCTGTCATGTTAAGGTTTATCCCCCTGTTATTAAATATAAAACATACAGCTTGGGGCTTTTTCCCCCCAAAGGATCTCATCCCTTATAAAATCTAATGTCAATCCTCTCCTAGGAAAAAAAGAAAATACTGAACACCACAGAATCCTTCTAATCCTGCAACACACAGTCAATTGGCTACTGCACCAATCAATTTATATATCCAATACAGCACTTCCTTATTCTTCCAGTTCTGCACAATTATTTGCAATAAAAGTTACCCTTGGCACTGAAAATTATTCACCTTGTGTGTTCACCTCGAGTTCATATTTCAGGTGCTGGGAGATGTACACATACCTGCCAGCTGATCTCGATGCAACAATGTCCCACTTTTCATTACAATAGCAGCACAGTATTACTTAAAAAAAACATTGTGCTGAACTGCTGAGCCTGGCAAGAAAGAAATCCCTGGAAATTCAGGATGCTGACCTCTTCTATAACTAGGACTGGCCTTTCTCAGGTCACTCCAATGGCTTCAGCACTGTCAGGGTTGCTGTGGGATGGCAGCACCTTTTCAAGCAGGCCAAACTTCTGCCAGTTCTGTACTGTATGAGCTTGCCTGACAGAGTCAAGAATATATGTATGAGGCTCTATCACTTTTTGTCTTCTGCTTGGTTTCCCTTTGACTGTGGGTAATGAACTCTTCTCTCCATCTCTTGTTAAAACATGAATGCTTCAAATTCTTTGACGTCATCTCCTTGGTTGGGTTACACCACACACAATTCTGGCCGAGTAAAAATATGTATTAATTATTAATCAAAATCACAGAATCACAGAATATGCTGAGTTGGAAGAGACCCACAAGGATCATCGAGTCCATCTCCTGGCCCTGCACAGGACCATTCCCAAAAGCCACACTATGAGTCACACAGGACTATGCCCAAGAGCATGTTGCATTATGTATAAAAATAGATATTACACAAGAGTGAACATTAAAAAAAGTTTAAAAATCCAAACAGTTAATCTGACTATTCAAAAAAATACATATTTTAACCCCCAAAATTTGCCTACTACACAATATTTTTTCATGTTCACATCAAGAAATCACTTTGAGAGAAAATTATAAATGTGTAAGAACAAAGGAATTAAAAAAGGTCATTCAGCTGATTTACATGCAACAGTGAACAACAAAGGCAACAAGTATGGTGGGAAAAATATTCCAAGTTGGCAGAACATCACTGGTAAGTGTCCAAAAAGGGAAGGTGGAGTTTTTCCTCCTCTTCTTGTCTTCTGTCCTACCTGGGTGGTCATGTATCCTGACCCTGCCAGCCGAGGCTGCTGGTTTTGGTGAGGGCATTGCAGCACGTCATCCTTGGGCTGCTGCTGCACATTTGTTCCCAGCTGAGTCAGGTTGTTGTAGGAGCTCCCTGCACACCTCTGCCCTTGCCCTCTCAGCTGAATCAGAGAAGTAAATGCATAGCTCACGTTGAGGACAACAGCACAAGGGGCTGATGAAGGAATGGGAGGGTGAGGAGGATGACTGAGGACCTTGCTATACAGAACAGCAAGAAAAATCTCTGCAAAGGGTGTCAGGGACCACCATATCACCGTGGAGCAGAATAACACTGAGGAAATGAGAGGATGAAATGTAACTCATGAGTGGGAAGCAGCAGATGTTCTTCCTCAAGGGCATAAGCAGAACTATAATTACAGAAAGCAAAGACATCCTATCAAGCAGAAGAGCATTAGCTATGCAGCTGAGAAAGCCACAAATAAATTGACAAGTATTATTATCTGCCTTTACATAAAGCAAGTAAAGAAAAATGACATAGGGTCATCCTCAGACACAAAGAAATGGGCATAGGGCAGACAGAAAGGGCTAAGAGCACAAAAGGAGACATTTTCTTTACCAGGATACAAGATGTCCAATAACATATCAATAGCAAAATTGTACATGGTGTAATTTGGATGGAAGAAAACTTCATATACCCTTCCTCAGAGCCCAGTGAATTAGTTAGAGTATACCCAGATCATATTTTATGTGAAAGTAACCACCAGGTCCAGGTGTGTCAGTGCAACCTCGCTGCATTCAGGAGGAACATGCCTGTATGAAAGGCTACTTGGACATATTTTTAAAGGATTAATCTCCAAGGTTACATGTCTGCAATGCATTCAAGCACCTACACCCATCTCAGCTAACCAAGCCAAAACTCCTCTGTGATAAATTAACATAATATGAGGAGTGTAATTTTTTATCATTCTTTGAATAACACATTTTTTTCAAGAAGAAACTAACTTAAAAGGCACTCTTTCACTGGGATTCATTATATCTATAAATATTTAAACGTAGTTTATTGAATTTTCTTTTTTATCAGAGGCCCCTTTTGATATCAAAATTTTGAGACCAAAGTGGTACAATTCAGAGTGAAGCCATCCTCACCTCTTCAGCCCCACTTCAACTTTGATGTAGATAGACCAGAGGTGGGCTCAAGCCCAAGAGTGCTCAGGATAGTCCCTGCTAGAGCCATAGGCAGAAAGATCTGCATCCATCCTTTCCTACTCCAAAGCTTATTCATTAGAAGAAAGCAAAATGCTTTATGAATCATCATCTGCAGAATATTTTAGTGAATTCCAATCAATAACAATGGTGTTATCCTACCAAACACAATGGAAATCTGTGCCACTAAAGGTATGACCTGAATTAGTAGAGTTACATAGGTTAAATTATTTTACCTGTAAAGCCTTCTTTCCTGATGTTAATATTGTGGAAAAAAATTGTATCTTAACATTTAGAGCTCTCTTTGTTTGCAAGATGGGCATTTCATTTTACCTGCAAAACAAGGACATTTTATATGGAGCCAGTGAAGTCAAAACAAGAAATTGTTTAAAAATCTGATTTCAGTAGGAAAACTGATTATGTTTCTACAAAAGGCATCAACTGACTCAACAGATCTCTCTCTTCAGTGCATTTGAAGTCGTATCCACAAAATTCCAAAGGAGAAGCTTGTTTTGTTTATGATTTATTCCTTGGTGCATTGCAGGCTCAGCGTAACTGTAGGAAAGGGAACTTGACTATTTCACCCATCTTTCAAGACATAAATCTGTGGTGAGCTAAAAGGGTGGCCAGAAGACAAATGGGGACGGGGACCTTGAGTTTGCAGAGCTGTTGCTGCTCCAGGGAAGCAGTGCCATTGATGAGGGACAGGAAGTCATGATGGCTGGGGCTGGAGGAACCTGAGGACACCGAACTCGTACAAAGTCCCACAGACTGGTCATGCCAGCGTGATAAGGGCTAACTGGGTGCAGGGTCTGGTGGCATGGACATCAGGACATGCTCATAAAAACTTTGTAGATGTACAAACAGACAACAACCCAGTAGATAGTAACCTGGCAAAATCATGGACTTGTGAATGGATATGATATAAAAATTTCTAGGCAAATGTATAGTCTTTAGGTATCACAAAACGGTAAGTACTTTATGTTGCCTTACAGTCAAATTTCAGAAAAGATTTTTTGGCTATAAGAACAAAATCAGGTAATACCACTGCAGTCAGCTGAGTTGTATTGGAGCATTGGCCAAATGTCCTTAAGAAGTGATGAAGTCTATTACTGTGCTCTGTTAACCTTCATGTACAAAAACATCCCCCAACAGCCCAAAGAGAAAAACAAACCTGGAGCTGTTGTTTACATTTCCCTGCCTATCCAACCTATTTTGATGTGCAATTGACAAGAGCAACCCCCACCCCTCAAAAAATATCCATACAGACAAAAAAAAATCTCTAGTTCTATAAAGTATTAAATCAGCAAAGATTATCAAAACAATATCCTAAGGGGGAGAGAAATTTTCACTGGCATACTGTCAGCTGTCAATCATACGTTTTTATTATCCTTGTCTGGCCTCTATAATTTGCCCTCTATGTGGTTTAGGAGAGAAACTTTCCTCTTTTTACGTCCTTTTTTTGGTTTATTTGTGAAATGGAGATGTTGCTGTCAGCATCTATGTTATGGTCTCAGTGCACCTGAATTGTGGCAGCACACAATCCACGAGGACAGGAAGAGAAGGCATCCACAAACTACAATGTTTCTAAGATACAAGCACACTCAAAAGGTTCAAAACTGTCCTGTGCTCCACGCTTGTTCATTGTTCTTCAGAAACCTATACACACTGATTTCTAAACTCACTTTAAAAACTGGTGTTATATTGCAGTGAAATGAAAGGAGAGAAGTAGCCACCGTTGCTTGAAGAGATTTGGAGTTGTTAAGATGGTCTTTGGAAACAAAGTAACTAGAAAATATTTTGAAAATAAGAAGGAGTGTCTGAATGATTCAATTTGGTAAGCTTGTTTGTAGTCTGAATGTCAGTCTTGGGCTATGCCACCTTCAGAGTATCAAGACACAACCGTTTCTTCACTTGGATCTATAATCCTGAACTATACTGGAAATTTCTCTCTTTTCTGGCTTTAATGAAACCATAAAGTCAATGACTATTTTCCATACAAAAAGAGGAAATATATTATTTTATATATTGCATAGGTCTGGAGTATATAGCAAAAATAACGTGGAAACATACTGTAAAAATCTGTTCATAATATATTTGCTGCATTTTAGCCAAAAACCTCTGCCAAGATTTAGTGCTTTTTTGTTTTAAAGAAGTGCTTTAAAAGAAAATAGATATATAAATTGTGGATTTCTTCTTAGAAAATTATAGTTTTAAAAGCAGAGATGGCAATTTAGGTTGTCTCTAGACACCTTGCCTCTTATGTTTGGTTGTTATTAAAAAGCATTTAGCAGCTTAAACTTGGTTTCCTGTTGTCAACATTACAAAGTCATCACACAGTCCCAAACTATTGCAGTCTGTGGTTAAAAAGAGCACAGAAGTGAAAGTTCAGAGTTGTTCTTATTATAGGTCACGTCAGACATGGCAGATATCGGGACAGAAAGACACACATGAGAGGTTGCATAACATCTGCTCACATTTTGCGTCCTCAAGTCAGTATTACTGGGTTTGCTCTTTAATGAGCCCTGATTTCACCCACTTAAAGGACAAAATATAACTTAGGGAAACTAAATGCAAGACGGCTTTCCTTTATTCTACAATGAACAGAAGTTTCTGATTTCCTACTTTGTGATGTTTCATCACAAATTCATCTTCTGGTGACCATCTCTGTGCTTCCGAGGTCTTCAAGTTGTCTGTCCATAACTCTTCTGCTGCTCTTGGTTCTTCCCACCCTCGCCTCTTCTGCTGTGATGGAAAGGGAAGGGCTTTTCCTCCCCTTTTCCCTTCAGTCTGTTTTTCCTGTGCTTCTGCAAATTTCACCCCAGTAACAACCTGCTACCTGGCTATTTCTGTGTCTGCCTTCCCTACCTCCCAGTGCCCAGGGAAGACACCTACAGCTTTCCTTCACTTCACATATGTATTTTCCTAATCCTGTGCTTCCATATTCCTTACAAATGCAATCCTATCCACAGGATTTAATTATCCTATTAATTCCTCTCCTTGTTTTCTGTGCATATCTGTCAAGTAGTCCCAATTGACAGACCTGCTTGAAACCCCTCAAAACTCTGATGGCAAAAAGTGTTTCACAGGTTAGATTGGACAACTGATATAAATCCCACCAGAACAGTGTCTAAGAGCTTTTATTACAGTACATCCAAAGAATCAAGATTGTGTGATGGAGTCATGCCACGCTGGAGATTAACACTTTGTCTTGGTTATTTATCATCACACATAGTTTCAGCCAGGAGCCAGTAGCAGGCTGCCTTCTGTAAAATACGTTTTTAACTGCATGCTAATATGAGCTGTATGTTCTGGTGAAAATAAACAGTGTGTCTGATATTTGCAAACTACTTTATGAGATTCAGAGAAGTTTATCATTTTTCTACAGGTAAAGATATGCCAGAATTACTGTCAAACATCTAATTTGCCAAAGACACAGTAGTTATTTCCAAAACATTGAGAAAAGTTATTAGGCTAGAAATTCAGAATTATCTTCCAAACTTAGGTCCAATTGTCTGAGGAATAAAAACTGAGAAGAGATAAAATATGATCACGCATGAACAAACCCAAGATAAAGAGAAGCAGAAGTTTCTACACGTCATAAACTGAAGAGTCTTTCCTGTAGATGGTCTCTGAAATGTGCACAACCCAACTCCTTGGTGTTCTGGGAGTACCCACACCTATGCAGCTCAGTATGGAGATGGATCCCATCTCCCACTGATTTGGTCTTATAGATAATAAAGATTTTATTTTCTCTCATCTGTATCACTGTATATCTTTGTAACACTGTTTAGGATTTCATAAATAAATGCTCTTAACTAGGCTCAAACTGAAGACAGTAGGTTAACATTAGGGCATCTCATTAATAACATGGTGTCCGAAAAGTAGTTTTTCAAGGTACTCAAAAGGTACAAAAGGTCATCTCCGCAAAACTGTGGAGCTAGCTTAGAAGTTAGTATTGTTGAGACCAGTATGGAAAAGAAGACTTCTAGTCTGCAAAACCAGAGAGAAAAGCTCCCTGGTATACAGCAGGATATTCCAATGGCCTGAAGAGAATTTATAATAACCTCATACATCTTTTTTTTTTTTTTAATTTTAAATAAAATTCAGTTCTGGAAATAGGCATGAATGAACACCACCTCACTGTACCTTTTCATAAGCACAAGGTGCTGAGAAGTGCTTATTAAAACTGCAAGTGCTTGAAGCACGCTGGGATATCCTCTGCCAGATGTACGTGTCCCTTACATCATCTAGCCTTTCATCAGGCTTTTTTTGTTTGTTTACAAGGCATCCATATGGCAACACCATTAAGCACGTCATAAAAAAATTACTCAAGTGGTTGTCTTGTTACTCTAATGAAATTACATGTTTTTTAAAACTTTGCCATTCCAGCTGCCATGTGTTATGAAAACTGAAGCCTACTGGGATGCCATTTCATGTAAAGTTTAAGTGCCTCACCGGTGAATATAATTAACCATAATAGCATTTTATTAGCCTTAGTTACGACTGCAACCGAAGTAACACATTGCAAGCCATGCCAGCACACATAAAAGAGAGAGCAAGTACAATGCATCAGCTGGGAAGGAGACAGCTACTCCCAGCAATTGCCCTCCTGTCTGGCCTAGCCAGCAGGGGTAGAGGATAATCCTTAAAAATCTCTGCTATAGGGCATAACCACTGCCATCAGGAGGAGAGCGAGGCAGGGGGTGACTGTTGAGGAGTGCTGGGCGAAGCCAAAAGCCAGACTGAGCTGCAGGAGGAACATGCTGGAGAACTACAGAGGCAGAGAAAGCTGTGGCTGATATATGCTAAAAAAGGGTTTCCTGGCCAGTTTTGTAGACTTGGCTTCTTACCTCTGGAAGAAGATGCAGCGCAAACACCAGATGCTCAGCTGGCACTGGGAGGATGGTGACATCCAGAAGGATGTCCATGACATGCAGCTGCAGACAGTAGCCTCTCCAAATGGCAGAGCTGGAGCAACCACTGCTATTAAAACTGAATAAAGCAAATTTTCCAGTACACAACTTCATCTTTGCCTCTCCAAAGTAATCTGAGCATCGCAATCTATTTGATCTCTGAATTCAACCCAGGTCACAGCTGGCAGAAGACATAAATGAGAAACAAGGGATGATAATATAGAGGAGTAGAGGGTAGGAAAAATTGGTCAAGGTAGAACAAATAGAGGAAAAGTGAAATGCTTGCACAGGCATAAACAGCTACACCAGAGAAACATTCAGAAAAAAAAAATGCTCTCAAACCCTGTGTGTTGCTACTGACATCCACAGGTCTGGGTGAGGCTGCTGAAGCTGGTTACATCTTTTGTGCATGTAGAAACCGTAAGACTATATGTGAATGGTTTCTTCCTGCCAAGAAAGGAACTAAAATATCCCATTACACTGTTCTGAACCTGGGAACACTCCAGAAAAGAGCAGTTTGGCTGGATCTGCCCACTTCCCCCTTTCCTTCCTTGTGACTCTTTCCCACCTTCCATAGTACCCACTGTAACATATTACAGTCATCACAGTCTGTTTCTGCTTAGCTGGATACTGCCAGTGAAAACCAACAAAAAATAGCAATAAAAACTGCTTGAAACACTAGAGATAGACTGCACATGGCAAAAGGGAGCAAGATTCTTTCTGGAAACAGCCCCCACCTCTTTCAAAGTGCTCTTTTAACAAAAGAGTGAATACTTTGATGAACTACAAACTTAGTCAAGGAAAAAAAATGTGCTTCTATGACTGCTTTAAATAGGCAAGTTTAGATTTTGCATCATGAGGAGGGGTACTATTTATCTGAATGATTCTTAACCTTTCTTTAAGGTGGTACACGTAGTGGAAGAACTTGGTGCTACCTTTGATCATGGTAAGGTTTTATTTTTATATGTTCAAAACACAAAAACTGAAAATGAAGATACTGATTTTTACAATTTATTTTATGTATTATAGCATTGCGTTTAGATAGAATCCTGCTGCTAAAGATCTGACAGTAGAAAAAAATATTTTAGCTGAAAGGTAATTGACAAAAAAGCAACAGGTGAGGGAGCACTAACCACTTGGATGGATGAGGATCTGAGACATTTACTTAGCTGTAATTCATTCAGTATTACAGCAGGCTACAGCAAGCAATCTGTAATTACAGATGTCTTGATTTCAATTCTTTGATGGAAACATATGCTGTATTTTGCATCTGTTTATCCCTTTTAATAAGTTTTCCTGTCTTCATAATATTCCTGAGAAGTAGCAGAAATCAGATCTATGTGATGTCGTCCAAGAGCTGCAAGTGTCTATGAAATTGTTGGTGTGTTGACCTTCAGATTCATAGTGGATATTATAGTCTGTCATGTTTTCTGTGTGCTAGTGTGATTGAAAAGCCCAGAGTGTGCATGGCACCATTTCTCACCCCACCTACACGACATAAAGTTAGATCAGAGCTTCGGTCTGCTCAACCGATCTTCACTTTCCCTGCTGCTCTCTTCCTGTGGCTCACTGGAGTATTTCAAAATAAGCTACTCTGTACTGAAATGCAATCTTATGTGGGCTGGCTGCTATCAGCATGTCTCAGTGAGGTGCAACACATTTGGTAGAGTTAATATTTCAAATACTTCATTTGATCTGAAGCTTTAAGCCATCCAAATTTCTCACCCTGATAAATCAAATAAAACCTTCTCTGACTCTCCCAACAGTATCCAGCTACCCATCCAAGACAGGAGTCTGCTCTACCATAACAGCCTTTGACTTTTTTGGCTGTGCTTTGCTCACTGTGATTACTTTTTTCTTTGTGTTAGCTTAACCAGGATCAGCTGACGTGGTGAGGATGTTGATGAAAAGAAGGGCTACAGCAGACATTTCAATAGATATATTTTTTAAATAGTATTAATCATTAATAATATTTTTAAAAATAATTAATATAACTTTTGACATTGCTCAGTCATTTAATTTTCACTGATAAAAAGTAAACTTTTAAATACACATTGCAAAAATGTACACTTCTGTTCTCCTCGTACTCTACGGCTTTTCTTCAGCCATCAGAACATCACTGCAGAATCTCTGTAAGACCTCAAAATTTGGTCTAATATTTACTTTTACATTTGACAGACTAAAAACTCATTGTATATTCAGGCTTTTTTAATTGCTAAGTAGCTACATTCATGAAGTCCCTGTCATGTACATATATCTAAATTTCCAAATTTTCCTCTAGTTGCCACTCCTGACATTTCTTCTAGAAACATTTGTCTTTGCAGTATATGTTTTTGCTTCTGCACTGTACTAGGATTTTTGGCTGAAGTTTCCTTAAAGTATATTTGTAAAAACACACTGAATTTCACACAGGGCACAAGGGGGTTTTCCATTAAGTTGATGATTGTGCTGTTAAACTTTAAAGCATTTGGAATGTCATACTTTGTTTTGTTTGTTTGTTTTGCTTTGCTTTTCCAAATACTACTCACAAAAATACTGGATTGCAGTTTCTCTCTTTTATATGAAATAACTTTAAATAAAGGAGTAAAAAATGTTGCCACATTAAATATACTTTACGGTATTGTTACTTTCAATATTGAGTTCATGCATAATAGGGCATATAATGTAACCAATGCTTTGTTTAACACTGTTTAATGCAAAACAGGTGGAAATAATGTCTTCTCTCTATTGTCAAACATTTAAAATTGATCTCTACTTGTTTTTATATCTTAGGATCTATGCCTCTAATACTACTCAAAAACACATCTCAAGTTTCATGTGCTTCCTTTTTTCTTCCTATAGATTTCTTCCTCCTCCATCCAATTCTCCAGTTTTTTCTCCTCACCTTCAGCCAATTCCCACCCATTCTCCTTCTCTGCAGCATTCTGTCTGCTCTGACTTTAGCCCAAGTGAGCAATGAGCTGTAAAATCTCCTCTGCAAGTCCTGTTTTTCCAGGATTTTTTCCCAGCTATTCTATTCCATAACATTCTATGCAGTCTTCTTCCTGAAATTTATGCATTGTTTTGAATTGCCTTTTGATAGTGGGGATTGAAACTCAAAAATATTTTGAAGAGGGGCAAATCTACACAAAATGGGGTCAAAACACTTCAAATGCCATCCTTATATTTCCTTCCTCTCTTACTGATAATCCAATTGGAGATATCTATTATGTTATCATACGTAATGGTGAGAGACATTGCAATTTGGACAATTATAAACCCAGCATCCCTAAAAACATTATTGAATACCATATCCTCACCTTTCTGAGTATTGTCTATGCTTGGGTTTTTTTGTTTTGTTCTGTGAAGTGATTGAATTTTCCTAACCACAGACTAGGTAAGAGGCTACGATTCCATTTATATCAAGTTGTAAACTCACTTCTCTTACTAAATTCACAGTGATAGCATTAAACTCTCAAAAAGATTATGCAGTTAAGGATAATTCTTCATAGTGGAATTTTTGGGGGGAGAAAATTAAATTAAATTAAATGGAAAATAATTACCACCCTATTCAACCTCACTTGGTAAGTGGTAGCAAAAATGACAAAATGGAAAAATAATTGAAGCATTTGTTATGTGTCTATATATTAATAAGAGTCTCTATAATGACATGAGTCAGAATCAAGATGCTTTTTGTAAAAAACCTAGGATGCAGCAAATGTTTCTTCAAATATGTCAACCTCTGCGCCATCTAACATCACAAGTCAGGATATTCCAAATCTATCATCCAGATACTGCAAGCACTAGTCCTCACTCTTGCCTGTTTACTCCATGGAAAGCAGATTTCCAGTTAGCACATAGCAGAACATGACACAGAAGAAGTTATGAGCACCACATATTTACTTTGTGAAACATTTAACAGATGCCACGTTTCATCCTAAAGGTAAATTAACTAATAAGAGCAAGAGAAGAAGGAAGCAAGGTGTAAATCAAATAAAATAATCCCAGTTGTGTTCTGGCAGTGTTTTGATTTAAAAAGAATCCCAACAAACAACCACCACCACCACTACCAAGAACAACAAAACCTCACACACAAAAAACCCCAAAACCGCAATCAAAATCACAGCAACTATAAAGATACATATGACAGCAGTGTATGTGAAATAGGACATTCACAAACTAAGGCTGGACTGCTCTTGCCTTTCACTGTAAACTCAAAGTGGTTTACTTAATTTCCTAGAAAATTTATTCACTTATGTGAGTATTTCCAAACACAAATGTACTCATTTGCCAGAGAAAGTTAAAAGATGTGTAATAAAACCCAGACTTATTTCTGAAAGGAAGCTGGCTTGTTTCTAGACTGAAAATATGCCTTGCATTAGGGAAGTGTGATCATTCTCAGTTTTGTGACTTCCACAAAGCAAAAACTCCAAACTCCCAAATCCTATTTGTGAAATGGAAAGAATAGGACTTTCCATACTGGATCAAACCAGAGTCCTGGGTAGTTCAATATCCTGTTTGTCACTATCCAAGAGAGCAACTTCAGAAGAAAGCATGAGAACTCCCCCAGGGAGCACGTTTCTCACAATCTCGCCACCCTCAGATAATTTCTAAGGGTAATTCTAATTTCTAAAGTTGGAAAATGATAAAAGTTCTTAAATTAAGAGCTTTCATTTACAATTCAGAAGTTTTACTATAACTTGCAAGACTTTTATAGAAGGTATTTTTGTATGCTTCTGCTATCATAAGGTTGTAAGTCACCCTTGCTTAATTTGTTAGTAATGAAGCGTGTGCAGACACATACATTATTTTAAGATTTTTAAGAAAAGGTTGTCACAAATTACTCTAATCATCTCAATATCTGCAACCAATTAAAACATTTCACTCATTTTTATTGATGGCTCTGAAATATTCAGAGAGGGGGGAAAAAAAAAAGGAAAAATTTAAAAAATGGCAGAAAAATATTACCTGGTCAGCAGCTGAGCAATTAAAAGAACCCGTATGTAGCGGGGTGCAGCTTTTGATGCACAAACGTGTAGGGCTGGGGAACTGTGCCACAGGGCAGGCACCAGGAGCTGCCTGGCAGGACAGGGAGATGGTTTGGCACGGCCACAGCGGTCGAGAGCCGAAAAACCTCCGCGACCGGCAGTGAAGCACTAAGAGCCACAGCCTACCTGCAAGTGGCCTGAAGCTAATGTGAAATGGCAGCTGAGAGCAGCTCCATACAACTTTCTCAGCCTCCCTAAGTAATTGGTGACCTCTGAACCCCGCTCACATGAGTAGCTGGGGGGAGCTGCTCCCAGATAGGCAGAGAGGTCAAGCTAAAGCCTGATTGTCTGGACCTTCAAACATGTGACCTTCTTCCTCAAAACGTTTTTTCTCACACCTCAAGATCATGCCACTGGCCTCCAGAACTGCACTTTGATCGGGGCTCGGAGCGCTTTGTTTACCTTATGTATTGAGCCCATTCAAATGTCCTTGAACTGTACAGTATCAGCTTTTCCCAGGTCCTTTAACTTTAGGCAAAGAGAAACTCGCCTGTCTTAGCAAACTTCTACTTTACTTAGTGCTGATCCTGGACTTTTGCAAAACTGACAGTATCACTAATCTAATCCTGATGTCTGCAATGAGGTTTAACACTTGAAACATCCAAGTAAAGTTTAACTGGAGCTATTTGCTGAGCTTTTAGGTCCAACACTTTTCTGGGGCATATTCAGCTTTTAAATTGAATATGACAGAATGTCCTGATTAGCCCAGTGTTGTGAAAAGTGGAATCAAAGACTCATTTCAGGCAGCTACCAGGTACTACAGCATTCCTAATCATACTTAGCATTTGATCATGCATGCACTCAAGTTTTGCCAGGCCTTTTGAGATGCCAAACCAAGTATTTGCTTTTTAAAAAGAAAAGTAAAAGAATAGGTGTCAGTAGCCATTTAGTTTTTAAGAGATTTAAATAATTTTATTTGAACAAACATTCAAATATTCTAGATGCAGCACATATTGTTTATTTCTTCTATGTTTCCACTACAAGTATTTTATGGAAATATACCTCACTGTCTGATAATGTTCCTATTTTCCAGATAAGCTTTTGTAACTTGTTTTTCTCTGCCAAAAACTCTGTTGTTGCCCAGTATCCTTGACTCTGGATCTTGTTAAATATCTCATTTCCCCTTAATAAATAAGATGGCAGCTTGGAGGCAATTATTGCTATTTCCTTTCTACCTATTCATCTGCCCTACTACCAATTTATTTTCCTGTATTTTGATTTCTGTTTTGGTGGAAATTTTCAAAGCAGGCCACTAATAAACTGGCAACAGTCCTGTTCACAGTGGTATTAAGAATAACTCTTCTGGCATTCTCTGATATTGAATTTCACATAGCAATCACTGGCAAGCCCTAAAATTGTTGCAAGTTTTACCACTATGAAAGGACATCCCAGTACTCCAAAAATTTGGTACTCACTTAACCTAGTCAAATTCTTTTACAGTTTAGAAAGCCAGCTGCCTTGCAGTGACCGTCAATTTTATTGTACAAATCAATTTGTCTCCACTGACGGAAAATAATTGCAAAGCAAACAAATTATCCATGCTACATTGAACCCTATTCACTCTGGGGACGCTGAGCTTACAGCTTGAGAAGATTTTCCTCTGCCTGTCTCAGAAGTAGAGCTTGCTACTAAAAAAACCCCAACAAAACATTAAAAAATTGTACTCTTTTTACTCTTACTGTTGCTGGAGATTTTCAGGATATTAATTTTGCATGTGTCTAGGCATTAGATGCCATTATGTGGAACTTTTCTGAGTATATTCAAACCCCAGTATATGATGTGGCTTTATATACTAAATTTTTAGTACAAAGAGCACTGTTGTTGAAAGTGAAGGATTTGGAAGTGCTTGAAGGCTTACAAAGTCACTTAGGATCTTATGTAAAAGCACAGTCCAGCGGCTCTCTATATAGGCCAATATCCACAGAGGGATTTAAATCCCTGAATAGACTGGAGGGTTGGAGTGCATTTGCTCAAATTTCAGTCTTCAAAACCACCACCTCTTTTCATCTGTCACTGGAAGCATTTATATTCTGTCAACATGTCTAAAGTCTCAGCAGTTCTGCTCCTGCCAACCCCCAAAGCACCTCTGCTCCTGGTGAGGGTCTGGCTGCCCTGCTTGGAACTCTACAGGTGTCATTTCCCAGCAAACACCTACCAGTGACTAGGCTTCCCCAGTAAAGATGGACAGTCCCTGGGACTGGTTCCATCTGGACTGTCCTTGCTTGAGCAATGCCATGTTCCTTATTTATCCCCCTGATGTCACAGATATTTAATTAGTTTGATGAAAGGTAGATCAAACTGAGCCATTCCTCAGGAATACTCTCAGGCATTAATTTCATCCACTCCTTCACGTCCCTCTGAAGCCTCCTCAGGGACAGGGTAGTGTTTAAGGCAGCAGCTCCAGCAGCTCCAGTGAGGATTTAGCTGAGGCCAACACCAAATCTCAGCAAAACCAAAATAAGGAGGTACCTACCTGTAAGGAGAGGTCTGCTTGTAAGCCAGAAGAAAACGGAAGCATTTCATCCATCTAGGAAAGTCATTTAACTACTGCAAGAACTTTCTTGTGCCTTCACCACTCCTTAAGCAGTTGGGAAAGTTCATGATTAAATCTTCCTCACCTTTGGCAATTGAGGTCATAGTATCTACAGATCATGAATGTCAGCTCATAGTTCTAACTGAAGATGTCCAGCTTCAGATCATACAGCCTTTACAGATTCTTGTCCTAAATTCAATGAGTAGAGAGCTCGGTGCCAGGCCTTGCAGAGACATCCAATATCCAATGGATAAAAAAAAATGCAGTGAGAAAAAAAAATTAATATATAATTTCCCCTCCTTCTTCTTTACTTCTACCTGTTTGTTTTCAGGTGCTGAAGGTGGATATTCTCCTAATATGAAGTACTTCCTCATTTTCTGATTCCAGCTCTGTTGGGCTATTTATTTACAACAAAATTCAGTGGTATGGCAGAAAAACTCCCTAGGTATTTACATTGTGTTGTGATATCAGTAAATTTCAAAAGGACAATAGGATCACCTCACCTATTTTTAAATAAAAATGGGCACTACATAAGAAGGACTTATATTGCTGATTATTTCAGTCTGTCCCAAAGGTTACCAAGTGGTAACTTCTTGTCCCAGTAAACCTGTTCTTTGAGGCTGCATTTCATTCCAAAGGTAACTACTTCATTTCACTGCCCCAGCATTTCAAATACAGATGCCACCCAGGTAAGAGAAGCAGCAGTTAAGTTACACCTTTTCCCGAAGATGACGTTGAATGCAGCATTTGATGAAATACATCCCATATGGCTTCCCTTTTAAACGTGGGTTTTCTAAGAAATGGGTCCTGTGGTGTCATTCTAAGACTATATTAAAACCTATTTGATTTTTTAATTTGTATTTATCATTTAGTGGAAGAATTTAGCAAAATTTATCATTTGTATTGATCTAAACTTGTCAGGGGTAAGTTGGAAGAAATTTCAATTTTTCTAAATTTTGCAAATAGGCATTCCTTACTAGAAAAAAGTTGTAAATTTACCTCTGTTGAGGAATTAAATATGGTAAAATCCTACTTATTTCTTGTCACCATAAAACCTATATGAAAGGGAAACCTTAGGAAAGTTTTAAATGCACAAAATGTGGGTTAGAGCTTCCTTCTTCTTATGTGTCAAAGCCAACAAACCTTTAGACAAACAGCAGCAAGAAGCCAGACGTCCTCAGTTCCAGTGCTCATCAACCACCTCAAGCTACTTACCAGACATGAAAGAAAAAAAGAGGCCAAGAAGTCAGTAAAGGAAGTTACAAAATACTTGGTAGCATACAACCTAAATTCTTTAATGACATTTTTAGTAAATGTTCTTTCTGCCAAATGTAGTTTGCTTCACCATCAGATCTGTCTCCATTAATAATGCATAATGCCACTTCAAAATTATTCATGTAAAGAACTTTCTCAATAGCAGACATCAGCTTTGCTCATTGCTACAGAAATCAGTAGAACTTGTTTTTTTGTGAGTGTATGGAGTTCTTTATCTGAACATTTGCAATTTAAAACATCACTAAGAAATATGAGAATTCCCAACAGAAATCCATCCCCAGAGAGACTAAAGTCAAATCACTGGAAACACATTTCCATGATCCTGGCCTGGGAAGAACATTGCCCAATCCAGTCTGTGATGAGAAAATATTTGAAACAGGGACAAATTTCTCATTGACCTCCTTTTCCCGCACTAAGCTCACATTCTTCACTTCCACTTCATAACTTTTCATGGAACCAGAAGAACAACACGTTTTTTCTCCATATGTTTCTGCTCAAACTCTACTTCCATTTGTGGAGAGGTTAACTTTCCAAATAATAAGGGGCAAGAGTATAAACCCCACATTTGTATAAGAAATAAGGGGCAAGAGTATAAGCATTCAGATGCTTGAAGGCATAGAAGGTCTGAAAAAAAAACAGACCTATTTTCAAGAATACACTTTTCATGAGATTACCAGGATATTCTTCAGTTCCAAAATAAAGTGAAATATTTTTGTCTATCTTGAACTGTATCACTTTATTCAACTTCCTGATGAAATTTTGGGAAGTTTTGGAAATTAACAACTGGGAGTCAAAAAATATGTGTGAGAAAAAAAAATAACCAAAAGGGTTTGTTTCAGCCACTCATTAGCATCCCGGGAGAGGTCTATAAACAAACTTTACTATTACTGTAAGATAATTCTAAATATTATATATATCAAATTATAGATTAAATATCATAGAATAAATCTGGGCTTCTACTGAGCACTTTAGAAAAAATTCTATTTAAGCATCAGATTTTTTTCTCTCTCTTTTTTCATCTCATTTATGTGCTAAATACTAAAAACATTAATTATGTGGTTATCACAACATGATTATGTAAAAGGAAGTAAGAAGAGCACTACACTCAATCATGTATAAAATAAACACACCACAACCAGGCAGATGGCACATTTGGGACCTGACTCTGTTTCTGTGAACTCATTTACTGTTTTAAAACTGAAAGAGCAATGTCTGCATGGTCTTTGCCATCAGTTTAGCACAAACATTTTAAAACTCCCTTTTTGCTCAAACAGGTACAACCCTCCTTGTCATGGTCATGCATCCCAGGCTCTGTACATAAATTTATGAAGCATGGCTTTCAGATCTACGCAGATTCAACATTCAGGTAGCTCCTTCACCTTTAATGTGTTTCCTCCCAGTTCCCACCTATTGCTCTGAGGGATAAGGAAGCCCATTGCACTCATTTAATATTTCATTGATTGCATTTTAAATCCACCATGCACTGCTACTGGGAGGACAAAAGGAAACACTGTATTAAGACAATAATGATTCATTTAACCAGAATAAAATGAGAAACAGGTCAAATTGGGGCAAAGCTAGTGCAAGGAAATACATCTCTGGCACTTAACTGTTGTGATTCAGCTTCCAAAAACTGCAGAAAGGGCATGGAAAGATACTCTCCAGTGTTCACTAAATGTGCCATTACTCTGGAGTCATCAGACTGCCTTGAGTTGGATTTTGCCCCCTAGGCAATCATCACAACTAATTGGGCATGCAATTTATCACAGACTAATTAAGTGGCTTCTACAGCATTTATCACTGCTTGTAAAGTGAAGGAGCTCATTCTGACTTTTTATTTGTAACACTGTCAATGCAGTTTAAACCACATGGATTCATCACTTCTAGATGGGTATTACATTCCCGACAACTGAGCACTCTTGCACCCAGGAGGAAGCAGCACTCCACTCCAGTGCTCTGGGGCAGATGTGTTTGCATTTGCCAGAGTATTAGTCTGGTTTCTGTGGTAAAATATCTTGATAAACAAGGATTTGTGGGAGTTTGTGTGTGCATGCATGCTTATGTGATTATCTCTACTCACCACTCACTTTTGGTCAATTGCAATCAAAGTTTGAGAGAGGGAGAAAGATCTCAAAAGAAAGAAATCCTGCTAAGGCTCCCATTGAGAAGGTGACTTGACAGTGAGGTTAGCCCTGCTTGGACATGGGGGATCTTCTTGGGAACTCTGATACACAAGTCAGTAGGACACTAGGTATCCTTGGTTCCTATGCTCTGAGATTTATCTGTACTCACCACAGCTCCTCTGAGCTGTTACAACTTTCTGCTGCCACCAGGATATTTGCTTTCCTCATGCTGATCTGGGAGTCATTTTACAGTCATTAAGGAAGATGGCAATTTCAGAGGAAACCTCCTTTGAACCAGACTTCATATTTAGAGCTATGACACTTTTAAAGACAGGGCAAATTGTCTTGTGGGGTACTCATGGTGGGGTATAGTTGCTTCTGAAAGGTGTTTTTTCACCACAAAACTTTTGAGCAGACTCTCTGCTGGCTTATTTCTACTGATGTTAGTTAAGCCAAGAACACTCACATTTGGCTACCTTTCCTGGGCTAGCACATCCTACAACGTTGAGCCAGTGCAGACATCCCAGTCTCACCACCACTGTCTAAGGAAATAAGAGCTGAGCCAACATCTTGGCCCATCACTCCAAAGTCAATGTCGATATAGACAGTCAGATACTTGAGAAGACCCAGGAAGATGTGTTTTTTAAGATTCGAGTTTGTCTATGTGGAGTTGTCTACAAAGGAATGAAATGAATAAGATGATGAAGGATGGAGGAATTTGAATCTAAATGATTAGAATAAAAAACTGTTCAGTTTTGTTTCTGTAATTGGTGTAAGAAGCCAATCTATTCTCTAGCAAGACAAGACAGCTTAGCTACTTCATTTGATTATTAGGGCATCTTAGCAAATGTTTCTGAGTCCACATAATGACTACTCCCACATGCTCTAAAGGGCTGTGTGGTCCCTTCTCTTAGCCTGCACACTGCAAGGTGTGTAAAAGATTGGAAGAGCATTCAAGATTGCAAAAGCATTCCTCAAGAAGGAGGCATTTCCCATTTGATCCTCAGCTCCCCACTGTATTTCCCACCCACTTAACCACAACATTTATTTTTATAAACTAAACTGTCAAGAGCATGCATGCACCACCTTTTTGCATTTTGACCATGGACAAGTAGAAGAAAGCTGTCTTGTGCTATGCCGGCTTCAAATCTCTGCATTTGTGATCCCATTCAAAAGAATTATCAGTCATGGTTAAGGATGGAGGATGTATTTAATGTACAGCTATACTCCACACTACTATGCTGAGTGGTGATAAGTTACCCAAGTTACCTTTAAGCCAAGAACATGTGGGCACTAAAAATTGCCTATCCATAGCTGCATTGAGCTCTTCAAAACTTTAATTCCCCTCACTTTTTGACATGCCACAAGTTTCTCACTTCTGCAGCAGCAGAAGAGCTGAACGCATATTAGCAGCAGCAGAAGGAAAGCAGAAGAGTCCTTGACCTTTACTCAAGATGTGTCTTTAAAGAAATAAAAGATTTAAAGTTATCACACAGTCTAGTGTAGCCTGAAAACCTTCTTACCATCTATGGCCAAGATACCGTATCTGCTTCGTGTCCACCTTTTGCCAAAATCCAACAGCCCATTCCTTCTCAAGAAAGCATTAAAACTGACATTCAATGAGGGGCAAGTGGCCAGTTCCCACCCAAGAGATTTCTCCATCATGGTTTCTTAAAGTTGTCCCTAGTCTCAGGAATGGGGCTTAGCTTTATTTAGGCAGTAAAATACAACATCATCTTAATAAAGCTAAGAACATTAAAATACCTGCAAACTATGAAATTCACTCCCTCAGGGTAGATTTGAAGCAAAGTACTTGACAAGAGTTTAACAGGAAATTTGACATTATATGGTTCATGGAAACATCCATGATATAATATCTTTGAGGGGTTATTTTAAAGGAGACACTGTTTTTTATACGTAAGAACTGTGTGCCTCCACATAAGATCACAAGTTAAGATTTCCTCCAGTATCCTTTACTTCATTTCTTCCCACAATGGAGAGTTTCTGAAAAATCCCTGAGCAGACAAGTCTTTCAGAGGAATGAATGTACCATATCATGCTGCTGCTATTTCCCATCAATGAAACAGGCAGAGTATGAATAACAGGAAGGTAGAGGGAGAAGCAGGGAAAGTACTGCCGAGCAGTGTGGACCTGCCTGGGAGCATGGATGGGTGGTGTTATTGGACAGCAACATTTAAGGAAATCTCCCCTCCTATCTCAACTGTACTCAAGCAGTAGTGAGATACACTTGAAAATGGAATTCTTTTCTGGATTATGTAGAAAGTTACGCAGGTGTTTGCTATTGTATACCCAGTAACTTAAAGGCTGAGATCTTCTGTATAACACATATTTTAGGTCAGATGATTGTCCCTGTATCTAACAGATTCCCTTATCGATCTGATTTTTCAGTCTAGAGTGATTATATTTGTGTGAAGAAAGATAAGCATCTTCAGAATTCTGTCAAAGAATAGCTGCAAAACCAGCAATCACTGTACTTCTGTTTAAAGAAAACTTGGTTGTACAAACACTAGTAATGCAAAGAAAAGACAGGCTTTTACAGCTCTTTCCCTGGCATCTTCTGAATATTTCTACCCGTCAAATGCTTTTTTAAGCAGTTCTTTAGGGACTTCATAAGAAATTTGGAAACACGCTCCCTGATTTTTAAAAATTTCTGGATTCAGACTGGATTTTGCCGGTCAAAAAACATTGGTAAGTCACAGACATATAGGCCCCTTCTCTTACTTCTGTTTTTGATTGAACATAAACTAGATGGAGCTGTGCTCTCTTACCAGTGAATGCAGGTGTCGTACTGGCAATTGGGTTTTGGTAGAGGTTTTATACATAAACATATATTTCTATATTATAAAGTGATATAAAAAAGGACTAGGAATGGTCCTTGGTAGAATTTGCCAGTATCCTTTAAAGTATGACGTTCTCAAAATTCACCTAACATCTGAGTGTTTAAAGACTAGAGGTTTATCAATTTTGTCAGTAAACTTCTCTAGACAGCTACGCAGTTTCTGTGTGAGCCAAGAACTGTGCCAGAAAGCGCCCTTATGCTGGGAACTTGGAATGCAGCTAGAGTTGGTATGAAAACATTTGCATCTAAGGTAGTGCATCATTACCTGCATTAGCTAGAAACCGATCTTAGAGCTAACATCTTGTTTGTGTATATTTATAATAAAGCCTAGGGAGTTGATGTCCTCCACAGGTCTCTTCACATGTCCAGTGTGATAAGTGTATAATACACTTTTACAATGTGAACAACCCTTACAAACAGGGAGAATAGCTATGACATAATGTTCTGTCTTTTTGCCTTTTTTATAGATTTTCCTTTTTATTTTTTAATTTAGAAATTGAAGTGTTCAAGGCCCGGTGGATGGGGCCTTGAACAACCTGATATAGTGGAAGGTCTCCATGTTCATGGCAGGGGGTTGGAACTAAATGATTTTAAGGTCCTATCCAGCCCAAACTATTCTACGATTCTCTGATATTATGATTTATAAAAGAAAACCCATAAGAAATATCAAGTAGCTTACTAAGAATGGCCTAAGGACTAGAAAATAGCCCAGTTAGAAGGAATATATGGGTCCAAAGCACTTTTTTATGGAGAGAAGAGCAGAGGATGTATCAGCTATACTTGAAGCAGAGGGCTATTGAAGGCTCTGCATTCTCCAGCTGGGTTTTAAATGCAAGTTGACACAGCTACTGCAGTTTTTCGGATGAGCAACATGAGTGCTGACTGGACTAAGCCTTTCAGGGGAGGTAGTCAGAGGAAAATACAATTTGTGAATCTCAGCAGAGAATGAAATAGGAGCTGTGCTCCAGAGGTTGCCAGGACTGACGCTTTTGAGCAAGCTGGCAAGTAGACATTTAAGTGAGTATTATTAACATCAGCAGCAAAGTATCCTGCATACTTTTGGTGCACAAATTGGAGTAGCTGAGCAAGAGATCTGATATTTTAAAATTTGGACTTGCCCAACTCCTTTTCCTAAAATGAAATTGCTTTCTGGTGAGAAATGGGTTTTCATGTGACCTCTACACAGGACAAATGTTTTCTTAGTGATTTCAACTGACTGCAGTGATTTATTTCCTAGAGACAGATGGGTCTGCATTCAGATTTTTAAGCAAATTTCTCTGTTCTCTAGTCATTTCTCAACATTAGTGAAAAAATAGAATTTTTGTCAAAACAAACTTCTCATTTCCTGGTTACCTACTGGAGGACAGAAGCGCTGCCTTGAGCACTGCATTAGCCACACAATACTGTTTTAGTTGCCATTTCTCTCTTTTGTTTGCTTCCTGATAGCCCTAACCACTAAGCCTTGCTGCCACTTTAACTTTCTCTGATCTTGCCTTTTATTTAATTTTTAATTCTGTTACTGAAGTCTTGTACCTTGTGAACTGCCTGTTTGGTATTTCACATTAATAAAAACAGCAGAACTAAGTAAATCACTTGTACTAATGTACTAGTGCTAATTTTTGGCACGAAATATACATATTCATATTTTGGCAACATCAATGTTTCATTCAGTTTAGCTGATAAAAAATTAATGAATAAAAATACCTTAGGTTTTGCGACTCATCTGCTCTTGAAGAAAAATTTTGAAGCTATTTGATTTGAAACGTGGTGTATTTATCAAGTCTTCAAAAATAATAACCAAATTAAATAAAGAATATGTTACTTTTTATTCCTAATGTCTCAAATATCTTTCTGATTGCAAAACAAAATAATAAGTAGTATATTATGTAACTTATGATCCATTATTGTTTATATGTGCATTCCCTAAAAATATGTCTCCACGTATGTGCATGTGCATGTGTGTATGTACATACAAATGTATGAGTGTGTGTGTATGTAAAAAGAATGAACATCCTAATTTTTTGAGTTCTGGTTGTGGCATTTTTAATTTAATGAATATAAAATCCCTTTTCCAATTTAGATTTCATTTAAGCATTTTCTGTGTGAGTGAGAAAAAGAGTAAACTATATTGTGGGTTAATAAGGGCTCATGGGATTTCTTAAAGAACAAAAAGAATTTGCATCATGGGCACAGGGTTGCAGAGACTCCTGGGGACCTGCCTCAGTGACATCTCAGCCCTGGTATCAGAACATGATGCCACCTGAGAACGGAGCCCTGGAAAGAGCTTATTTTATTTGTTCAGTGGACACAGACACAACCATCTGGCTTTATTCTACTTCCCACAAAGTGCTCAATTTAAATATCTTTGCTCAGGGAAAGTGGCCGAGGATTTGCTCAGAAGTACTTTGCACTGCTTGAAATGTGAACCAAATGCAGCCACATCACACAACCTTTTTTTGCCCCTCCTTCAAAGGCAGAGGCTCCCTGGCCATGCCTTGTCCGCGTGTCGGGGGAGGATTAGTTGCCAGCCTCAGGGAGCACTGTGTGGAGGTGGCCACTGGTCTGATCCAGACCAGCATTTCCTGAATTCCTCTCTACTGCTCTGACTGTCTCAGCCAAAGGTACAATTTGCAGTTAGCCCAGCAAGAATTCACCTGTGAACACTGTCATATCATCTCAGAAGTGCATTTTTTTTCTTCTCCCAGGGGAAAAGCTTATGTTAGTATTTGGGCTACTTCGTTCACACTCCCTGGGTTGCAGATGTGCCTCAGCACCCTCCTGCCCTGTTCACATCACCCTGATGGCTAAAGACTATCATGTCCATGGTCCACTGATGACCTGCCCAGACTTCTTATGGTCAAACTGAGCCAGCCTGGGTAACAGGTCTGTGCCAACTTGGTTCTTGTAAGAAAGGCTGATTAGAAGGGATGATAAAACCATAAGAAGACTATTCATGTGTGATAATCCTTATCACTGGGTGGATTTAGTTCACACAGTCACATCATTACCTCCCTGCATAGTCATACACAATCCCTTAATTTTTTCAGCAACCCGTTTGCTGAAAGGACCGCCAGCAACTCCTTAGGAGACATCTCACACCAGCTTATGTAATAAGCAAACAAATTTTGTCCTCATCATTACAATAGCTTTTTATTAAAGACCCTGATGTTTAAGGAAATCCAAAACTCATGTTAAATACCTGCTCACAGCATAGATGGCCTGTCACCCAGTGCAATATCATTGGGACAGGCAGTCACTTTGTGATGGGTTAAACTCTAGTGGCTGCCAGGTGCCCACCATTATGCTCTCTCATTTCTTCTCCTCAGCGAGGCAGGGAAAGAAAAATAAGATTAAAACGTTAATGGGTCAAGATAAGGACACCACTTATTGTCATAGGCAAAACAGACTAGACTTGATGAAGAGTTTATTGCCAATGAAAAATGAAGTAGCATAGTTAGAAAGAAAACCAAACTAAAAGCCCCTTCCCTGCTCCACCCCTCTTTCCAGGCTCTCACACTCTCATTTAAGCTGACCTGGATCCAAGAACAACAAGAACACCTGAAAGCCACTACAGAGAAGCTCTTCTGGTGTCCCCTAAACACAATGGGTGCCTGGAGGCAGCACAACTCCTCGCAGAGGTCTGGCTGTCCCACCAAGAAGGTCATTGTGAAGCCCTCTGCCAGCACGGGTGGAGACTACACGATGTCAGAAGAGGAAAATGTCAAAGGGGTTCTCTCCTCCAAGATGCTGTGAAGACAAAGACAGAAGGGGAACTATACTGCAACCTCCCCATCCACTCCTTTTACACTGTGGAAACTTCAAAATGCAGATCTTACAGTGAAGGAAAACAGCATGAGAGTACCTCTGACAGGAGCTTTGTAAAGAAGTGTATCAGCTTCAGCTCACATTTCCATCCAAGACACTCCAACAACTCTGATCCCTGTTGTTCCTTGTCTCCTAAAGGCTGGATCTCCAGTGCTTCACTGCTGCGGGGTGAATGCCCACCCATCACAGAGATCTCTCAGCCTGTCTGCAGGGATCACCTCAGAGACACACAGGCTTGTCTCCCTTTGATGGCTGCTTTTGTAACCACTAAAGACATCTCTGGCTTGTTTTTGAATTACAGTGTAATAGTAGAGTGATGGACACAAAGAAATGGCACTGGCTTGGCAAACTCTGTTCGACAGCTGGTTCACAGTACTTCGGAACAGACTGCAATATTGTTTTGGAATGCTTCCCTTTAGAGGCTAAACCGAGGCATGAAAAGGAGAAAAACTGCATAAACACTGTGAAAAATGTTAACCAGAAAAGCTTCTACTACTCAGTGATTTTGACACTTAAAGTTCTGTTTTCAGCAGTTACCTTAGGACACCATTCTCTTCTTTTTTGTTTTTAGAAAAATAAATGTGCTCCTTCCTATATGTGGGTGGCCCAAGACTGGAAGATCATTTTGTTACAAGATGTAAACAGCTGCAAACTTTTATGCCTTTGTTTATTATCATTATTTTTGATCTAAAAAGTTTTTATGAATGGAACAAACAGACCCAAATCTTCTTTTGTATAATTCATGCACACAGCTTGTGATTTAACTGCTGATATTTTTTTTAATGTGTTCTTTTTTTTCTGACATATGAATGAAAGAGAAATTGCACATATGACATAAGCAGAGCCTTCTCTTTGCTCTTTACGCTTGTAATGCTGTTAGCTAGATTTGCATGCTTTGACTTGTTGGGAAGATTTATTGCTGGCAGAGCAATGAGGTCTGGACAGTTAGCAGGTCAGAACATTTATTAGTGTGATTGCACAGAAAAGTTTGGCTCCATGGTAGAGAAGATCCCTTTGAAACAAATATGAAGACTGGGAAATTAATTATTAAGGAGGATGTTGCAAAAACACACATCAATACTGTTCAATATGTGGTTGGAAGGTAATTGAAAAAAATTATGTAGACTCTGACTTAAAAGGAGAGGGAGTCTGGTGAACACACACTATAATTCCTGACAGCACCGTCTGGCTGCTGAACCTGTCACAATCCAAAGTAGCACTGGAAAAAGGCCAAGCCAAGTCTCTAAGGCAGGGTTTAAGCATGATGGAGACTGCCAGAGAACTTCTTCTCACTTCTTGCTCATGTTACTTGTACTTCACTTGTAGGAGGGCATGTTTCATGGAAGCTTGTTAATCCCTCTTTCTATTTAAAAGGTATTTCATATTGTATTGGGAGTGATAGAGCGGCATGGTGGGCACTTGGCACCCAGCCAAGGCCACATCACTACACATAGCTCCTAACTTTATGTTCCATTAAACTCTGTACATGAGCATCTTCCAGAGAGGTGCATGAGAGAGCTGATCACTGTGTTCATTTCCATGTATTAGTTACAGAGCTGCTTACAGCTGCCTACATTTCATCATCACTTACAATCCTTTGAACCATCTTATAGTTTTGGGGTGGGTTGCTTTGGGTTATGTCTTTTTTTTTTTTTAAACAAAACTGTCTGTTATTAAACATACATTGCTTGATTTAAATAAATATTGAAGAATATTTATGTAATCCAGTTCAGGATACACATCCAAGCCAATACTTTCTCTCACATAGATATTGACAGAACCAAGCCTATATTAATCTCAAATAAAGATGGAATGATGATGCTAATTTTGGTTGCATTTTTATTTGGCTGGCCTTGACCAATTCTTTACTTCCTTTTCTTTCTTTCCTTCCTTTTCATTCTTTCCTTCCTTTTCTTTCTTTCCTTCCTTCCTTCTTTCTTTCTTTTTCTTTCTCTGTCTTTTCTTCTTTGCCTCCTTCCTTTTCTTTCTCAAAGCACAAATAATTATGTTGTAAATCTCATCTAAAGTCAAATGGATTTCTGAGAGCCACTCAGGTCATTCTGCCACTCTTCACACCTCCAATGAAACTGAAAAGTGAAGATTTCCTCTTGAGAAAAATGAAATAGTTCCAGAATACTCAAGTACACCTTTTCCCATGAGCCTCCCAGTTACTTCAATGCAGTTTAATACATCCCTTCTATACAGGCTGTCTGTGAACTAGCAGAAGTCTGATCTTAACTTTCTCTCTGCTGGACACTTCTTTTTATGGGTGAGGTAGGGAGGGAGGGAGGCTATTTTTGCTCTCTCATTTTCACATTAGTGGGAGAGTAGTACAGCAAACTACTTTTTCAAATGTAAAATATCTTTACACTTACTCAGTAAATCATATTTCCCAAGTCTTGACAGTCATCTGCTCTTTCAACTCAGGACTGCGGGAAAGAAGTGGATTTTTTGCAAAGTTGTTCTGTTTTGCATTTCAGTGGACTTGGGTTTACTGTGATTACTTGAAAAAAATCTAAATAGCCCTGTGAGAATCTAGGAAATACTTATAGAAAACATTTTTCTAAGTGTGCAAAGCATTATGTGCCTAAATAGTGCAACAAATAGCCAGCAATTTGGCATATTGTTCTGATTTTGTTAGCTTCACCTCTGTTTTCACAGGAAGCTAGCTTTGAAAAAAATTACCACAGAAAAGAGTAGAAATACCTATTACTGGAAATAAAGTCTGGAGGTATATCTCCTACTCAATTTTCTTTGGCATATTCAGAGTTCGAAGTTCCTTTAACTTGGCAAGCCTGGGCAAGGAACACTTATCCATGTGCATGCAGTACATTCATTCCCGTATAATTACTTTTTGTTAATGCTCTGAAATAATTTTCTTTCATTTTAACATAGTCTCCAGTCCTGCAGACATCCAAGCCCGTGAATAACAGACTCCTAACTTCAATCAGATTACAACTGGGAATAAGGTACTTAGCCATGTGCAGCATCTGGTTGCAGAATTAAGATCATTCATCTCTGGGGTCTTCTTAGGCAATTATAGTATGAGATGTGCATGTGGACTATGGGATTCATTCAATGTGGGCTGCTCTATCTAAGATGAGCAAAAAAGTTTTTAGAAGGAGGACAACCCACTCAGCTAATCCAGCAGCTCCTGCAGAAAGTACAACTCCAATAATCTCCCTATTCACACAGTGTGGCCTTTAGATGGGGAAATTCAGTCTGTATAGGGAGTTCCTTAACTGTTCAAGCCAAAAGGAAGTGTGGGCCCATGTGTTACAACAAAATCAAGGACTTTTTAAATATCAGCTTAAAAAATACATTGCATCTGATATTTGAGAGAAGACAGCATCTTGCAAGGCTGTTATCCACTGAGCTTCATCCAACTATCTTGAAAAAAGGTTGTGACTTCTTTGATGTCTACAAGTTTCATTAACAAGTACTTAGGCTCAGAATAATCTTAGTGTAATATGTCACACTTTAACCTAAAATCCTCACAAATTATCTCATGTATTTTTCCATGTCTATACACACATTTATAGGATGTGTGTATTTCCAGCAGTAAAGGCATTTTTTCAGTATTTTGCTGAAATACATTAAAAGCCTATTTCTAAATTTTAAAAAACTTAAAAAAATTTTTAAAACCCCAACATTTTGAGCTGTTATTAGAAGAGGTAATGAACTTAGCTTAATATGCTAATGTAAAAAGAGAAAAGAATAGAATTTTCTGAGTGTTTCTGAAAATTGTTTTTAGTGTATAACCATTAATGTGTTAAAACATGTACAAAAATGCATTAAAGGATCAGAAATATTTTCCTGCAGGTACTTAGGACCTAATAAATAATGAATGTGATGATTAACTACATGGGCAGAAGTACAGAGCATCATCAAGAAAAGAAAATGCATAAAATCTGGCCTTTGAGTGGATGGGCACTGTCATTTTAATATATAAAAACCCACATGAATATACTCAGTTGTGTGTGAAAACAAAAGAAGTAAGCGTGCTTGAATTAACATTATATTTTCAAATGAAACATTAAATATTGCCAAGAGCAGTGAGGGTTTCTGGAACCGAGTGGAAGGGCAACAGAGAGAGCTGATCGTGATGCCGCTCAGCGCTGCTTGAGCAGCCAGAGAGGTTTATGCAGGTCTAGAGAGCTGAAGTAAGACCACCACCAGGGTTTCTGCCTGCCCGGTGGGGACCCACCCTGAGCCTCAGGCTGCCCGTGTTGGGCATGAGGGTCAAAAAGTTCCAGTGGGTCGTACGGGTCGTACACGTTTTCCATGGAGCGGCGGAGGAGCTTGTTGGGCCACGCCTCTGCAGGCCGCAGCACAAAATCGACTCGCCCAGCCTGCTTCATCCTGGCAGGGATGGTGACCCTCTTCATCACCCGGCTGTATCCCGGCGCCTGGGCGCTGATGATGTATGTCCCTGGAGGCAGGAGTCGCCAGTAGTCTCCATCAGCAGCTTAGGAAAGGTAAAGGCACAACAAAACTGAGCTTAGTTTTCAGCCTTGCAGCCTCTGTAGTTCCACACTCACCTACCCATGCACACACAGACAGCGCGAGAGGTTAAGGGGCTATGGAAGGATCTCAGATTTTGAAAGATGTTTGAGTGCAAACTCTAGATGACAAAAAGAGACTTCACCTGTGAAAACCTGGCCCTTGGGATCTAATGGAGTAAAATTCGCATACCAAATGTCAGTAACAGCTGTTCCTGTATCACAGGGAAGAGAAGCTTTCCTACATGGTGCTTTCCCAAGAGTACAAGCAATAACTCCCAAAGAAATTAATTTAAAACTATGTGAAACCTAAGAAAGTGAAATCAGATTCCAGGCTGCAATACATATATATATATATTTTTTTTTTTTTTTTTTTTAGCATGTCTAAGGAGCTAAGAAATCCCTTTTTTATTAAATTACATTCAATTACTTTGCAGACATTCTAGCATGTAAGACTACGGAGTTGAAGCTGCAGCTGGTATAAATTGCCATTTGTGTAAAATGGGTGTAAATTTCCTCCAGCTGAAGGTTAGACCCTGCAGGCAAAAGCAGGGAGTTTTAAAACAGAGAAATTTACTCCTCATTTTATATTTCCTTTATTCTGAATGGCAAGTCTCTTGGCTCAGTTAGTGTTGCATTAATACTCTTTTCTTGTGGAATTTCTTAGTCCTTATTAACACTGAAATAAACAAAACCTTTTTAAGCATACAACATTCTTAACCCCACCTAACTCAAGAAGAAATACTCCTCTTCAGGGTAAACCCATTTTTTATTTAATTCTTAATCCTTTAAAGGGCCATTACCAATGAGAAGCCATTGCCTGGGAAGAAGTTTGAAACAGAGCCTAATTCATGCCAGTCTCCCATAAGCCTCAGGAAACTGCACCATCTCCACTATTGGGTCCCCTCTAGTGCTAGTTTTTTTGAAAGCTGGAAAACATCCACTACATTATAAGCCATTCTGGTTTTCCAAATTGATTCAACAACTATCGTTAGAGCTAAGTGTTGCCATTCATGTCTTCTATTTTGCACTCCTAGGGCCTACACTGTTCTCACTGAAATCAAAAATAAAAAGAGAGCATTGATTTCAGAGACATCCTGTAAGCTCAGAACTTTATGACTGTGAAAATTAACAGTTGCATACGCCTCAATACATGTTTAGCAGTTGGTGACAGGTATAAAAGGGACATAATTCAATGTTCTAATTTTTTTGCATTTGATATAATTATTGTCCAAATATTGCACATATTTATGCACTCCCACATGAACAAAAAAGGTTGTAAATCCTTCAATTACTGCAATTATTGTTATAGTCAGAGTAGATCCTGCCCTACTATCTACAACTCATGTTCACAATATCTCAACTAACTTATTCCATCAGGGTTTCACATTTCTACACGCTGAGTTATAGCCCCTAAGCAGACCTATTGCCATATTCCTCCAAATATTGGCTTTGGTGGACAGCAGAGAGTTCCAGGTGGAATCTTTCACAGCAAGAACTCTGTCATCCCAGAGACACGACAGACTCAACAGCTAGCTTGACATGTCTTCTCTCTTGTTATTCTAGAAGCAAACCCACACCTGCCTTCAGTACTCCATTAAGGTGCCATTTCTACCAAACATGACAAGACTTTTGCAGGCTAAGCTCTTAGTACTTTCCCTCTGCCCCAGGAAAAAAATTAAACTAAAATTATTACCTGTGGTGACATCATGCTGAATGCCCCTGACTGAAATACGAGCATTTTTTATTGGGTTGCCAAACTTATCAGACACAATTCCTTTTATCCCCCGATGAACCTGGCAAGGCAAAGCAAAGCAAAGTCAGATGGCAGCCACTTATTACAGCACCACCTCCTCATCACAAGGAAACCTCTGTAGAGAGGAAACAACTGTCAAAAGCTTCAACACATTATAGAGGCTCTCAGGTGCTAATGCCCCTTCAGATCACATTCCCTATTTAGGGAGGTCCAAGGGGGCTGGGGGAAAGAGATAGTGGAACCAGAGCTTTTTCGGGCTAGGTATGTGGCTCTGCATTGAGAGACCCTTCTCTGCACTAGTCACTGTCACCTCATGATCTGACGACAGCAGTTAAAGACTGTTTCTGAATGTCTGCCCTAGACCCAGAAGCACAAAGAAATGAAAAGTTAAGGCTTTAAAAACCAATCCCATACTCTGTACACAATGAGAAGGCATCACTTCAGGTACTTGGGACTCTTCATTGCTCTGCTGCCTACACTTCACTGCCTGTCAGAATGTCATGACAGCAGTGTGTATGATATCTGTTTTCCCAGCACAAAACTGAGCTGCTTGAGCTGTTAAGAAACTTGTTTGGTGACAAACTAAAGAGCAGTGTGAATTCTGTCATATGAGGAGGTGCACAAACAGCTCACTATATTGAAAGTTCAATAAAATAAAACAGAAAAAAAATCCAAGTATTTAAATATTAAACCTCTTAAGGTTATCTTTATAAAATGTTCCGAAATGAAAATATTTTATATTGGAAAATGTATATGACCTTTTCAAGCGAAAAATAATTCCATTTTGATTTTTTCTCTGAACAGCTATGATTAACTTCAGTTGTTCTTCACTTCCCCACCTCCTTCTTTCTCTTCCTCACACTTTCCCTTCCCCAGTATCCTTGTCACAAAAGAATAATAGGAAAAAACCACAAAGCATCGGAAAAAAGGAAGAAATATATTTAAAATAATCGTTAAAATATCCAAATTTACAGCAATTCATAATACAAAGCTTGAAAAAAAGAAATCTAGTCTAGTGACAGCAGTTCTTAAGGCTGCGTTGTCACTGCTCTAGCTAAGCAGCTATTCCCTACTGAGTGTAGCTATTCACTGGAAGGTTTAGGAACAACTCAGTATAAAGATTTGAAAACTGTCCCTTATGATGAAGCAGTGCAATTTGCCTTTCAGCATGAGCTTGAGGATTTATCATATGGATAGTGACTAAATCTGGTCAGAAGAGTCATCTCAGAAACAAATTTAATTTACAGTGTAGACGTACTCAAAGTAGTATGACCTCATCCAACTTCAATAACAATTTTGCAATTACAACGTGATGGGATAAAAATGACAAAATTGAAATTTCTTTAACAATGTTGTTTTGGTTTGCTTTAGTAAATGTAGTTTTTTTAATTTTTCCTCAAGTCAGTGCCACGTGAGTTTGGCAGAGTGTTTTGATATTACTTCTGATGGAGAGAAGAGATTGGCGTTTAGGAAAATGAATTCTACTTCTGTGTGTTAAGCCAAGTAGATTTGTACACACACCAAACAGCCTGGTATACATCAGAAAAAGAAAAGTTTGAATTGGTTATGGCAGACTTAATCCTTATCAGGGGTAATTCAGTCATCCTTATCTACAAAGTTGTTTTGCTTACTGTCCTGCATTTACTCAAAAAGCTTTTCCGGCACAGACTTCTACAGTATCTCACACTATAAAATCTTTACATCTTGAAGACTTCAATTGTAATATATATGGATTTAACCCAGCTCCATTTGGATTCACTAAAACTCATTTTCATCAGACAGCTGTAAAACGAAATGAGTTTGGTGGTCTGTACTGCAGACTTTATTGAATGATAGTACTTACCACAAGTAGCAAGAGGTTGCTTAGAAAGGCCATAAAAACACTCCTAACAATTTTAAATTACTGCGTACTCTATCAAAATAAGGCATGATAGAAAGCTAATCTACTAATGGCTGAGAGAAAGATGAGCAACTTCTGTTTCTGTGCTCACTTACTTATTGTCAGTGAGGTATTTGTTTTTGCTGAACTTGAAGTTGTTATTAAAAATGACACTTAAATGACATGTTTTAATGCTCAGAGACACACAGTTGTTCCTTTAGAAGATTTGGCTTCAGATATTTAATAACTACCATCAGAAAGAAATCAAGATGGAAACTGTGCAAATAAACTGCATTTCTGGTAAGGCTTTAGCTGAATCTAAATCTCTTGCTGTTGGACAGTATGGTTTGGGACACAAACATGGAATCTGGAAATGAAAAAGTTTCAGAAAGCTCTCTGGAGAGCAGAACGTGTTGCTTTAGTCTTCAAAATGAAGGTTGATTCATACTTTTCTGAATACTAGGGTTTTTTCTAGCATTAAAATTTGGACAGTTGATGTATAACATGGTCCAAAGTATTCACAGATAATTCCCTTTCTCATTGTTTTCAAGGCCTTTACAGTCTTCAATCTCAATCCTTCCTACAGATTAGGCAAAATATTATCTGTGTGTCCTGCTAGACAAACTGAGGCATCAGGGCCCCTGGTGGAGTGTGGTGATTGATTCAGCACTGTCTCGATAGCTAACTGGGAAAACAGTAAAGAAACAAATGTTGACAAAGAATGAAAAAGAAAAACTGTAAACACAAAGGTCTGTAAAAGCAGAGCCATACCATTTCCATGTAATTCAGAAGGGCACCTTTGTTTTCATGCCAGATTGTAAACAGTTCTTCCTCCAAAGGAAACTTTTCGCATCCTACCTCCACAGTAACTTCAAAGCAATTTGTGTGAAGGTAATTAAAATCTGCCATACCTGTAGGTTTAAAAAAAAAAAAAGGAGAGCTCATGATCAGGCCATGTAGCCTTTAGATGGAGCTTTGCTGCTGCAGTCAGCTGACTGCCATCCCTGTGGGTGTGCATTACTACATTGTCATGAATGTTTGCCAATATATAAAAAGTATTCAGCAAATTCAGGATTCTACCAAATGTTTCAACTACAAATTCACTAATGACAATGACACCTCTTTCAGGCAAGAAACCATAATTTTACATTACTGACCAAGAAGTAATGATAGAGAGACAAAGATTGGTTAATCAGAGTAATTGGATAATCGGCTGTATAAGACGTGATTGCCAAGGGTCACCAGAACAGAAACAACCTTTTGCCATTATTATGTTCAAAACTGTTTCCAACTTTGTACAAAAGACATTGGATATAACTTTTGGAAGAATGCAAGCCAAAGATATCTAAATCTAATTCTCATCCTTGCCCCAAAGCATTCTAGATGCCTAGTTTCAACATCATTATCTGGGGATCCAGCTGAGTCCTATTTGAAAACACAACTGAAGCACTATTGAAAATTTATGAACACTGATATTTCATCCATGCCAGTATTGCAGGAATCCTAAAGAAAACAAAATGCTATTATTGGGGAAATCAAATTAACAACTGAAGAACAAATGAATGGGATGTTTGTCTCTGTTGTAGTTTTCCATGAAAAAAAAGAAATTTATTTAAACAGATGAAAAGGCAGCACTTGTGTAGTCTGCAAGATAGATTCAAACTCATGCTGCTAAGGAATGTGAGCATCACATTAAGCATTTATTTCTACATTTCAATGATAATTAAAAATGAAAATGATATTATATGCTATAACAAATTTGACCCTTGCATAACTTGTTAAGTTTCCTCAGGTCACTCTGGGGCTGAATGCATCCCATGTTATCTGCATACAAGAGTTACCAACACACATTTTACTACCTAAACCTCCTGTAAGTTACGTTTTGTGGGGGTAGGACCTTAAGCAAACTAAAATGAATAAAATTATTCCGTTCAAACCCTTGTGTGTCATAAAGGTCACATAGAGGTTTTACCTCACTTGATATGATGGTAAAGTGGTTTTACCTCCAGTGAAGCTGTACCACTCAGCACCATTTATAATACCTCCACGTTGTACAAAATTCCCACCACAGCGAAGCTCGGATCGGTCCGAGATGACGGGGTGTGCATCTGCGTAGGCTTTGGCCAGCATTTTGAACATCTGTAACAAACAGATCGAAGCACATCTGCTTTTACCAACCGAAAACATTGCCGTTGATGGTGACAACTATTGCTCTTGTGAGCCCAGACAATGAAACCCTGTGTCCTCGAGACTGAAGGAGGTGATCAACTGCCGTGCAAGGAAGTTTCATTTTTTGCTAGGAAGTTTTCATTTGTCTTCTTCTCTAAGGTCCTTCTCTGCAGTCCAATACATTTAGCCAGAGACAACATTTTAAATACCACTGGATTTTGTGATACTTGGCTTCAGTCTACCCCCGGGGGCAGGAGGAGAGGTCTTGTTTGGTTGTACTTCAAATTCCAGGTTTTAAAGTTGAAATGTAGGCCTCCTTTAGGTTATGTTTTAGCTTTTGCTATTTTTACCCTTTAAAAAATACCTATATCACCTTCCTCACATGGTCTGCTGCTGTTTAAAATAGACAGTGTCAATTTGCTTTGCACTCATCACTCACACAGGAAAACCTGCCAGTTTGATGTCAGTGACAGTTGCTTCTTATTGGGGCAGAAACCATTCCTAAAAAGTGAATGACAGGATGTGGTGATGTAGGATGTCACCACTGATTTCCAAAGGGTGTTGGTACTGATGAAGAGGAGAGCAGTCACCACTCAGAATGTAAGAGTGACAGTACATGTAGTGAAGACAGAAAAAACAGCAGTTATCTGCAGAAACCATTTATTTGAATCATTTTCCTGCCCTTCCTCTCCAATGTTTATTCCAACTTTGTACAAGAGTCCCCCCTCTCCTTTTTGTTTATTTGAACCTCATCAGCAAAGGCTATAATTTCAGATTTCAACATTGAAATTGCAGCAGTTTTCAGATGCTACTTGATCACCATCATGAGTCTCATTGCATATTGCTTAAGGCAACGTGTGCAAGAAGTTAGGTGGCTAAAGTCCTTGATGCAGATGCTAAAACTTTATCCTAGGTGTTGCCATAAAGGATAAAAACCAAAATGACCAAGCACACAATATTGATTAATATTTATGATTGTTTCTAATAATCACAAATCTGAGACAATTATGGGATCAGGTAGATGACCAAGGAAAGGTGGATAGAGAGTGTAATATAAGTGTAAAGACAATTTGCCAAAATACTTCTGATGACCAAACACTAAAAATCCAGACTTTTAATATAAAATGCTTTTGCAGCCTCTATAAGTTTCTACGTGTCTAAGTATCGGTCAGATCAGAAAATTAAGTGTCCTCCAAAGTTCTGCTGAAAAGAAATAGATTTTAATTAAATATGTTAAGAAAAGTTTTTACAGCCAATAATTTGGTGCCAGTCTCAATACTTTTAATTTCTGCTGCAATATGGGTCCAGTTCTGAATTTTCCATGAAAGGTATTTGCTAAAAAAGTTTCAGAGGTGCCTATGTGACTTAGAGGTCTGTTCCTCACCTTTTACAAAGACATCTGGAGATGTCCTATTTCCAGTGATCAAATCTTCTCTTATTTCAGACCAAGAGGCATAAGACTTTTGCCTGGCCACTAGTGCAAGTGAAAGAAGACAAATGGCAGTGGGAAGAGAAAGTGAGAATTCCAAAAATGAAATCTTTTTTTTTTTTTTAAAGTTACACTTAAAAAAAAAAAGTAAAAGTTCCTGGATACATTTGTTATCAGTTAGCAGCTAATGTATGACTGGTCATGGACCTCAAAAAAACCTAGACATTTAAGTGTAATACAGTGGAAGAAAAAGGAGGAGAAGATAGAAGAATCCTTGTGACTTTGGTAGAGTGATGTTTCATTCAGTAAAATGGGGTCACTGCTGTTACCTTGGTCAGCACTTTTACCCTGCTGACTCTCATAAGTTGAATTTTTCAGGAGGAGGAAAGGGAGTGTTTCAACTCACCAAAGGGAGTGAACTCGGTGTGGACCTTTCTCCTCTGGTGAGCAGAGGCATCAATGCTGTTTCTTGTGTAACACAAAGTGTTAAAATATCTATCTCCACAAAAGCCAAAAAACGGGAAAGTTTTGAATTAGGTGGGCTGAATCAGATACAGAAATGTGAATGTAAGGACAATTCTGAAACTCCTTGGTCTCAGTAGGTACTGGCCCAGGCTGTGATGAAGGCTAAAAAGACACTTGAAATCTGCAATGTCTTGGAACAGAGGAAAGAGAGGATCCTTCTGCTTCCACATATGCACCATGATGGACAGGGAGGTGGCAGCACTCAGATGCATTTTAAAACAGGGCAACATGGTCTGAATCTATTTCTCAGAGTCTGATTTTTTAATATCTGGCTATTATCTGCACTGCAGCATTTCACCCTGGGCTGAAAGTTTCCCCTTGAGGAGCAAATGCAACAGGTCAGCAGCCAGAACAAGGGTTATGGCCAATGGATGGCAGCTAAACTAAACTGCTGTATTTTGGGGTGCATGTTCCCTGACAGCAGCAGGTGCAGGTGACATTACTTAAATGCAGGTCACTTCACAGATACAGGTTTTATAACTTCCTGTGCAAAATTTGAAGTGATACTGATAGTGCTGTTAAGGTTCCTGTGCTGACTCATTTGAAAAATTGGTTTTAATTGAGGAGGTCCCCTGTATGTTTTAAACTTCTATGTTTCTTGCCAACTTCCCAGACTTTGCAGACACCTATATAAGGTTCCCTGTCTTACACTGTTGCAAACCAGGAATGCCATTAGGGTTTATCCAGCTGTGCACCACACTGGGATGGAGCCTTTGTCTGTGAGACTGCATCATTTCACTCAAAATACACGTGCTGTCCCCGAGTGGGGATGATGGAGGTACTGCTGTCCTTCCATTCCACTGGTGAACTGCTTGATAAGGCACACATGGCCATATTCCTTCACCATCTATGCATAGGATAGCCCTAGCCCAGGCAGTGGCATGTAAATGCACAAGTTTATGGTTTCCCCTAGTCCTCAGCAACAGCCTTCATTAGCACCCACAAGATATTTCTTACACAGGCTTTTTACTGTGCAGTGCCTGGTTAATTTTTCTGCTAAATCATTTTCATACAAGCATAGTCAGTAGGCATGGTACAGCTCAGAAGAAATGGATTGATACAGAAAATATTTAACAGTCATAAATCTCTAAATATTTAATATGTGCTAGTGAGAACTGTCATTTTAAAAGTCAGCCTAGAGATATGCTCAAAGATAAAGGATGCTTCAAGTCAAAGATCAACTTCTGACTATTTTCAAGTGCTGTTTGTTTATATAAAGAACCACTTCTCTTAAGAGGCCATGGACACTTTTAGCACAAGCTAGAAGGCCAAGAAGCTGGCTGTTCTCCTGGTGGGCATGTCAGCAATGAATACTAGATTGAGGAAACCAAAGGGAAATAGGAAAGATGGCAAAAAATTTCACAGAAGATTTACAGTGAGTCCCAAAAGGGGAACTTTACAGGGATGAGAGGGGAAAACCATTCCCTTTTATCTGACCTGGAATAAATGTTACAAGGCTGCCACCATATGGCAATGAGCCTTTTTTCCCCTCCCACCTCCTATAGATTCCAACAGAAAAGAACACTGCTGGTCAGGCTTGTTCCTTTTCTTCTGGAAATAAATGGTAACAATATCACAGCCTACTCCCTTAAAAAATTTAAAGCCTGGATTTTCCCAGCCTGTGCTTCGTGAAACCATGTTTGGCCTCACAAAATATGGGTAAATCTTTCCAGACCAGGCTGATAGTGTGCAAACAACCCTATATTTTTAAGCACATTAAATAAGTGTATAAATCAGAATCACATAATATTCTGAGTTGGAAGGAATCCACAAGGATCACCAAGTCCAACTCTTAAGTGAATGGCCCCTGTGGGGATTGAGCAGTTGACCTTGGCACTATTAGCACTGTGCTTCACTCAAATGAGCTAATCTCATGTTATAGACACTTGTATTATGCACATAAATGTGATTTATTACATATTTAAGACATATGTGCATATATATGCACACATGTACACAATCTAAATTAATCAGTTTGTTATTCGTTAAAAAAATGTTCCGATAGTTCCAGATGTGGAAACCACACCAGTATGCTCACCCTGCAAAAACAATATTACCTTCTCATCTGGTGTAGGGGAGAACATTTTTTCTTCCATAGGATGCCTTGAATAGTCATAAGGATAGGTCACAACCAGCTCACCCCCATGGAGGCTGGCAGAGAGCACAAATGGAATAGACCTCAACCACTTCATGACAGCTTTTGTCTCCGGGGCCACCTGAAATCCAGGAGAAAAAAAACCCAGCTGTGATTAGCCATGCAGCTCCAAAGAGATTTGGTCCTGAATGGTAGGATGAAGCCTAGTGGAGAAGGGAGTGTGACAAAAGGAGAATGTTGAGGCTCTTTGGCTCTTCCATCCCAAAAGTCAAGGAGGAGAGAAAGTTAGTTTGCTCCAGGGAATCGATGAGACACACTGTTCACTGTGGAAAACCTGAGTGGGGAAAAAAAAAGAAAGAAGCTTTGACAGAAGAATAACTTTTCATTACAGTGATATTTTCAGCAGTTCAAAGGCATGATTATGGCAGTATTTTAGGCTGGAAGCCTTGTGGCATTGTATTGTTACTTACAAACCAAACTCCATATCTAATTTCATTTCTGAATCAGCAGGATTGACTTTCAATGGATAAACTGGAATAGGGGGATCAATTCTAATTCTCACCACTTGTTGGAAATGCATTTGCTATCCTTTGGTCCAGGTTTATCTGCAAATAAATGAAAGCTCATGTACATAAAGCAGCAATGTCTGCAGTTTACCTGCAGTGAACTGTGGCAGATAAGTCGCTAAATCTGGGATTTTTTGACAGTCCCTCCTCAGTATCAGCGGCCAAGGGAGAGGGCACCGGCCTCCAGGAGATGTTCCGGGACCCGACATGCAGAAGGCTCCTTCTGCACTCCTCCCTGAGGAGCGGTTTCAGAGACCTGCTCCGGTGTTAGTTCATTCTTAAGGATAACAGTGTCATCTGGTGGCCGCTCCCTGTAAGCCCAGACTCACGCCTGTGCCCCTGGAGAGTTGAGGTTCTTTTCCTTCTTTACCTTGCAGCCGGGAGAAGTTACCAGGGAAAAAGCTGGTGAGGGCAGGACCTGTTCATCCGGACTCTGCACAAGTGCAGATGTGCAGGTTTTATAAAAATGAGGAAGATCTGTTACGATGAACTTAGTCCAGATCCATTTAGGGCTGCTAACATTGGTTATCACCCTTTGCTTTGAATCCATCACTTGAAAGAAAACCAGCCAGCCAGGGCTCCAGAGTGCCTAATGATTCATGATGTACAGGAAAAAAAACAACCAAACAAGAAAACCCAAATAAACCAACCCAATAAAACCCCTAAAGATCTACACATTAGTGTTGCAATAACAATAACTCCTGTTTTCTTTGGATCAGTCTCTAATCTGCTGTTGTTAAATCACAGCTTTGGGGATGCAGTGGATAAGCAAAAAACCCAGGTGTAGAGCACAGAAAAACACTGCGAAGCAAAGGTGCACCATGGATGTATTGTAGCTCCATCAATGAGGTAGACAGCAAAGGAAAAAGCCATGTTTAAATATAGTTTTACCTGGAATGATTTAAGATATCACCCTGCCCATTCCTGGCCTGAGCAAGAGACCACCTCCCTTGAGATGCCATAGTCATTAACTGAGTCCTTCTAGTTTTCAGGTTTTCTTAAAATGTCCTTCCGTAGCTGTTGAACTGAACTAGTGCCTCCAGCCACTGCACGTGTGAAAGGCTGAGCACTGTACTTGGGAAGAAATGGAAACTTGAGTGTTCCCATTTCTGCAAGGCAAATCATCAGGTCAGTAGCTTGAGGTTAGCATATGAACACAAGCCAGTTTGTGCCACTCATGCCCAAGAGAAACAGGCCAGGTTCATTTTATATATCAACATAGTGGCAGCCTCTGAAGCTCTGTGTCACAACCCTTTCAACTTTGGCATTATAAGGAGGCAACTTAAAAAATGAGATGTAACCCATAAAGTCTAATCAACTCAGGAACACACAGAATGCACTTTGCACACCAGCAACCTAATCAAGGCTTTTTGCATAATTGGGAAGATTAAACACAAAGTTTCCAGGAAGGGCATGACATGAAAATTATTTTTAAAAAATCAGATAAAGGATACTCCAAAAGGAAACGACAAATGCTCTGCACTTTTTGCAGTCTCACACATCCACTCACAAAACACAGAAGAAAGACAGCCCACAGGCTTCCTGGCAAGGAACCTGGCAGTTTCCAAAGAATGCTATCTGCACCAAAGTATTTGTTTTTCTGGTCTTCCTACACTGTCTTGGGATGACTTGATCATGATCTTTATCCCAAGAGAATTTGGGACTGAACCAGCCAGTCCCACCTGAACCCTGGAAGTCCATCCTTTGGGCCCATCTCTCTGAAGAGCAGAAGACCCCAGGTGGCTTGCAAGAGGCTGCGTCAGTGCCTGCCCCAGGGATCCCTGTTTGGGAGTTCACGGGGTGGCTGAGCACCTGGCACCAACTTCACACCCTCCAAGCCCTGCAGCATCAGCACTCCAGAGGAGGATGCTGCCCCAAAATCCCATCAGCTTCCTGCCCTGCTGCAGCTGCCCCTGTTCCTGCTGTCCAGCCGGAGAGGGCAAGGCTAACACAGCATCAGCCCTGCTTTCAAACAGCAGCGTTGGGCCTTGATAAGAAGATTTTTAAGTTGTTTCTGCAATTCAGTGAGCAAGAGTGAAATGCACTGTTTTATTTGAGAGCTCCTTATTTCAGTCCTTCACCCCGATCAGCCAACTTGCTAAGCAGATACCTGCATAAGCCCTGACGGCGCTGTCTCACAGAGCCGATGTCTATTGAAGTGAACGTTGCGGAAAATCAGGAGTTTCAATGTCACTATTTTTATCCTAATAGCACTTCAGTGACATCATGTACAGTGATTAAGGCTTTGAAATATGCACATCCTGGTTCAGCTCCACTGGATGATAGCAGATGTTATCTATGTCACTCTGGCCTCTGACTTTTCCTTTAATGTGGGTTTTGATTTTCTTCTTCACCAGGGATTTTGCTTTTAAGTTAGATGAGATCAATTTTTAAGTACCCATCTCACAAGAGCAATTCAGAACACAATTAGAAAACAGCTAAATTATTTCTGCATAAGTACAGAGAAGGGCCACTACCCTTTCTAAACCTGAATCTCATGTCTGTTGATCATACTGCAATTAGTCACTGTCTCCATGGCTTTCAAAGATTTTTTTTTTCCCTTTTAGAAGCAGCCAGACTAATTTTCCTAAAGGCTACACCAGCCTCCACTGGCATAGACTTCCAAATTCTGTTTGAATCAAGCCAATTGAACTGACTTTACTTCAGATGAAGCCTGAAGTCTCTCTGTCTGAGCCCTCAGACCACTTATTACAATAATTCATAATAGTGGGGAACAGAACACGCTGCAAAGCAAGGCTTTTGGTGAGCAGGAACTCTGGCTGAGAGCTCGCTTTCTGTTTTCTGATCTTTATACAATGCCCTGCACTACTCAGGTAATTACGTTAATAAGGCAGGTAACAAACACCATTAAGTAAATGAAAGCTGAGAGGCTGGTGTTGAAACATTCAACCTAAAGCTCCTTCATGCACAAAGCACTACTTCAAGAGCCACGGGTTCATCTGCCTGACAAAATGGAGGCTCATTATGGGAGAGCTGATTTGGCTGGACTGTGATGCCACCAGCGGAGGAGAGAGACACAAGGCTCGAGACCACTGCCTGACAGGTTTGAGAGCCATATGAACCTGCAGTCAGCAAGGAGATTTTGCAGTGCCACCAAGGCCACAGGCAAATTGATTACCTCATTTGTTCTGCAAAGCATATGGATTTGGAGATGCTTTGGGTGCTGTTTAGGTCAGGACCAACTTTGGGGTCAATAAATACCCTAAGTTTGGTGCTCTGTGGAATGAATCCTTGGATAGCCACCTTATTTCTTCTTTAAAAACAAGAAAAGGTTTGCAGGAGAAGCAAGGCATTTGTAACCTCAGGTCTGCACCCACTGAGGCAGAGCTCAGGCAGGGGGTGGTTTTGTGCCAAGGCTATCCCTGTCTTTACCTCAATCCACAAGCTTGCAGTTATATTTTCTCTCCCCTGTCCAGCTGAGGAGGGGAGTGACAGAGTGGCTTTGGTGGGCATCTGGCTACTAAGGACAATTCACTACAGGGGTGAATCAAAATCTCTCTGACTTTTCTCCTAAAATCCTTTTTTTCCCCAACAATTTTCATTTGTCCTCAGGCTCTGCACGGCAGCTCTCAACCCTTTTTTCCCATCTGAGGTTCTGTACTCTGCTTGCATCTACCAGCTCACTTATCTGTGATTATTCAGTCAAAAGTTGAAAACTTTTAAACTTGTGACCTTATAGTCATGTAGAAATTCAGTGTCATGAGCTGGGATCTGTGTGATTACATGCTTAAAATAGAATAAACTACTTGATCTTATTTATGTCAAAAATTACTGGTCTAATACACTGTGCATTACTGAGCTTCTCACAGCCTTGCATCTTCATATGCACATTATCTAGAGGAAGTGAGGGGCTTTTATCCAGATTTTACTACAGTGAAATGGGGTACCTAAACAGTGGGGCAGTATCAGGGATGTCTTTGGGATTTAGACCTGGTTTTATATAAGACCATCTGCAACAGAGTAGAAATCTGAAGTATGATCTCTCAAATCTTCTGCTAACTCACCAGCTGCTGAAACAATCCTGTTCCCTACCTGTCTGAGGCTTTGTGTCGGCAATAAAAATTGAATTAGAATAAAATTATTGTAAAAGCAGAATAAAAGCAGAGCTCCCAATATCAGAACTACTGATTTAGCTTCCTGTGGTTCTTCTTTCAAGGGCAACTAAGTTCCGCAGAGAGTTGCTAGGTCGGGGGCTGTTGGGCTGCCAGCAGCACAGGTAGGACTGAGCTTTGCTTTCCTGGTCATAACATTACACAGAGCTCAGTGATGATGAGTGTGAGGCCCTGCAGTGCTGCCTGCATCCTGCTCCCAGCCTCCAGCAGCAACTTTCCCTTCCAGCACCACCGCAGCTTGACAGGCTGTTTCCATTGCCCTATCTGGTTACTGTCATTTGTAAACATCCTCTTTTTATGGAAGCTGACAAAACACAATTTTGCATGCAGCCTTTGTACATTTTCCAAGGCAGAAACCCCTATTGCATCAAACCTGGGTAGAGCTTAGTGCAACCAAATCCACAAAGTCTTTAACTTGCACCACAGTTTAAATCACTAATGGTGATTCATTACACACTTGTGACCCCCTTGTTGCAGTAATTATGATTAATCTAAAACAGCACAGTTCAAATTATCCACAAATTTTCCAAAAGATTTGTGGCACCTGCTTCTTTGGCCAGACCTACACAATGATTTTCATGCCAATTCTGAGCCTGTCGAGTTCAGTCATAAATCTCATTACAAGAAAATAACTTCAGACCAAGCAATCTCAGTTTCTTAATTCCGGTGCTTCTCTGTTGTATATTTGATTTATAAAATGTGTAATTCATACCTTACCCCACCAGTAGGACTGTGGAATGGGGATGTGGTCCAGACGGGCCCCATGAATCCCAGCTCTTCTGTAAGCCTCAGATGTCAAATCTGGGAAGTTTCTGTTCAGGTCCAAGTTCTGAGCTGTCTGTCGGCCGATGACCCATCCATTGTAACCAGCCCCCTATTTTGTAACACAGAAGCCAACTTAGAATAACTTCCCCTCTCAAAATGGCACTTTGTGCAAATTGTTTAAACTGCCATTTTAAGCAAAGGGTAGTTTTAAAAGAAGTAAACTGAAAATGTCTATACTATTAAAAACCCACACTTACGGATTAATCACATTTTGTCCCCATGAATATTAATGCACTAACTAGCATTCAGGAAGCATTTTACTCACCAGTGATGTGACTCATGAGAGGAACACAGGAGCTTCTTGCCTAGCACAGAGCAGCATGCAGAGTGGGTTAGAGGAGCAGAAAAAGAAAATGCAGCTGAAGCCCCAGGACAGGATAAGGCAGAGTGCAACAAGCCCAGACTCACACAACGGGCAGAGCTGAACACATGAGTAACACAGAGGAAGAAGGGTCTAGTTTCATGCTAATGGTGTAGCAAAAGCAGTGAGGGGAAAAGAAGAATGTCAAGTAACATATAATAGAAACTTTGTTTTCATAGGTCTCCCTCAGACATGAGTTGATCTCTGAAAACTGCCATCCATTATGAAACTGTGACAGTACAGAAAATATTCACATTTCATTATACTTGCACTTCTAAAAGAGGGGGAACATCTATTCCATGGTATCAAACTGCATTTCCTTATAAAACAATGTAAGTCATTGCAGTGAGTCAGTAGACATTTTGTTCTAGAACTGATTGCAGAGAGTGCTAAGTGTGTGAAAAAGTAACACAGTCATTCCCACATCATCACACGCAGGGATAAAAATGACAAATATGGCTCTGATTTCCTCTTAGTTCTGTTCACATCATCTTTGGCAAGCAACACACCACCAAACCCACCTGAGATTCTGGCTATTGATCATTAATGTTCCCTCCTTTACGTGACACTCCCTTCCTAGTTTGTCCTTTCCCGTGGGGAATTGTAGAAACATGAAGGCTTGAACACCTCCTTATAATAAAACTTTTACCTCTTCTGCAGCCAGTTCGTACCCATCAGGGTTGAGTGAAGGCAGGAGATGAATTCTGGTGTTATTAATCAAGGTCTGGATGCGAGGGTTCCCCAGCAGGTACTCTGAACACAGATACTGTGCGAGGTATATTAGCAGTTCCTTCCCCACAACTTCATTTCCATGCATATTGCCAATGTACTTAAATTCTGGCTTGACTGTGGAATATGAAGTAATGAGATGCTTTAACTTGATTATACCTGGGTGGCTTCCAAAATCACACTAACCCAAGTAGCTCAGCGACCAATCAAAATTTTATTTACATTAATTTCATGCATACGTTCCTAGAAATAACACACCAGTTCCACGTGAAATTCCCTCCATTACACATCAGTTCAGCAACAGTTTAAATAGTGAGAAACAAAGTTAAGTCAAAACTATCAGGATTCCAAACCGTAAGAGGCAATCATTGCTCTGAGCTTTTGCTAGGCTCATCATTAACTGTGAACAAAGAATGCTGAAAACAAAAATGTCAGCTCATGTCCAGGAAGGAACAAAATACAACCCTGGCACTCTGACTTACCATGGGCAGCTTCAGTGCCTTATTTTGACACAGATCCTGGAAATGACACGCAGATGCGTAATGTATTACCCCTTTATTTTGAACAAAAGTTGGGACATGCATGAAAAGTGGCTTTCAGGATAAACAGGCCTATTAGAAACACATAACTTCACAATTCCCTTCAGTTATTCTCTGAATTTCCCTCCTTCCTTAGAGACCAATGGAAAGTAGAAAATAGAGACACCCTTTCCTGTCTATCCCTTCATCTTTGCTTTTGACCCTGGCCAGCCTTGAGCACTAGACACTGGAGGGAGTCTGGCACAGAGCTATTATGTCACTTGCTTAGGGTAGCAAAATCTCCTGCTCTGGAGCTATTTCCTCCTCCTTTTATGCTGTCCTGAGCAGCATGAAGCAACAGCTTTAGAAGGAAATGCTAAGAAAAATGTTAAACTACCATCTTTTGTCATGCCATATCACAGTTTTCATTTAAAAGCCTGGTTCATAGGCTTTGTATTTTCCTGGCAAACAGAGTGCAAGTCTAAATAGACACTTGCAACTACTTGTCTTTAAAACAGAGAGGAAGGACGATAGGCCAGGAAAATGTAATGTAGATCTTCGCTCTGTTAATGACATCTACTGTGACCTGATTAAGTTCAAAGGCACCTCAAAACTCTGCTACACCAGGCAAGGCAGCATGGCTGAGAGTAAACAAAGCTGCCAGCCTTGGCTGTCTTCCCTGCCTCCCCTGCAGCACAGCACACAGAGGACACAGAGCCTGACCTGAGGCCATAATCTCAATAAAGTACTAAGTCAGATGTGGTTCAGTTCTGCCACACTTCTGAGGCTGTGTTAACGCTGGAGCCCTTCTGATAAGAAGCAATCTTATGCCCTCAGCAATGGTCTTAACAGTCCCCCATGTTTAGTCAGGTACCATTTTCGTACTGGCTGGGAGCTGGTAACTGGAAAGTAGTACCTAATACTCCCCTAGAAAACTATCTGCATTTTTAAGAATTTTAAACATTTAAAAATCTGTCCCTTGCTGTCTCAGTGATGAAACTACAAAAGAGACATCTGTACTGTTCCCCTCTGCAGAAAATTTGTGAGGACTCATATGCTTATATATACTAGCACCTATATATTGTATAATAGCATTTATTCAGGTGCTATGATAACACAAATTCCTGATGTCATCCACCTGTTACACAGACAGGTACAGCACTCACCTGACTCTCTGTTCAGAAGGATTATTTTCTGTGCTGGATAGTCCTTTTTTAATGTCAATGTCCTTGCATGTCTGAGGGCTTCTCAGAAGATGTGTGTATTTTAGGATGTGAAGGACCATCTTTAGACTAGGGAGAGGCATTACTTACAGGAAGTGTGGAGTGTTTGATGGTATCGTGATAAATAAATGGAGACTGAGGGAGTGGCAGATAATAGGGAGGGCAAGTCAGTAACAGAGAAGTATCCCAACTTCGTTGTACATTGGGCACAAATAAACAACAGCCATGTCACTGCAAACAAGTGCATGGTCATACAAGGAACAGGAATGGCAACCATGGTCATACACAGAGGTCATAACAGTAAGAAATTGCTACTGGGTTGTAATTGCTACAGTGAATCATCAACTATCACTGCAATTCAGGGACACAAGGGAGGAGAAATGTTTTTAAACCAATGCTTTTTACAGTTTAAGTGGTATCCCATAAAAACGACCTGTTTTGTCTTGGAGAATCTGGTCTCCCCTCAAGAAACCGATCAACACTGATATAACTCACGCAGTTCATGGCGTCCAGGCTTGGTTGAAAACTCAATCACAAAAAGATCCTTCCCTTCAAAACTGCGACCTATGCTGTAAGTTGTTGCAATGTGGGAGCACTTGGAAGCAGTCTTCTTCAACGTGCTCACCATTTGGGCATATGAATGGTGCTTGAACTGAATAAAAGTTGCTGGCAAGTCTGAAGGCAAATCTTCCTCAACATCTACTTCTCCTGCAATGAAAAATTGTAACACGGTGTTTAAAACCGTAATGCTCAGAGGATTGTATGAAAGCCTGTACTTTTTTGCAAAATACTTTCATAAGTAGAAGAATTACAGAAAATAAAGCTGCAAACAAAGCCTTAAATGTATGTAGTACGTTCTATACTGTTTATTGTGGCCTGTTTTGTTTGCAAAATCCTACTACTGCATATGCACACTGCCAAATATTTGTGCATCTTCCAGTTATAATTTGGCCTTGGCCATGCTAGCTCATTTTAGTAACAAATTGTACAGATTTTTCCCCTTGATTTTGATGAATCAATTTTTTTTTATGAGATTCATCTCTCTTCAGCTATCTGGATCTTCAAACAAAAATCTGTGACAATCATTAATGAGCTGTTATTTTAATGAGCTGTTAAGTTTGTCAAGCAGTCATGAATTTATGAGTGCATTAAAGTTTCAGTTTTTAAATAAAATATTTCAAATATATAGACAGATATCACACAGGACAGGGCTTATTTAAATGCATCCAAACATCTTGCTCTGAGCTGCCTGTCTTGATGCTCTTTTTAAATGAGGGAGAGAAACAGATACTTCTTGAGCACGGTTTAATTAAGCATTTTAAATAGGTGGAAGAAAATTAATCACACCTTACAGGTGCCTTACAGATAAAGACAACAGGATGAGATGACAAGTGAGGAGGTTTTGTGCCATAGATGTGTGCAGATGAGTGAGATGAGACCCTTCCCATCTAGATAAGATGTGCCAGCACAGCTTCCTTCCTTACCTCGCAGCTTGGCCAGCGGGTCAAAGCACCCCTCTTCCTCCCCAGCAAAAAAGCGGTCACAGTCCAAGAAGTAGGGCCAAGCCATGTCTATGGCATCAAAGGCAGGGAGGCAATTTTTTTTGAGGCTTTCACAGACATGCCTGCAGGGTTTTATAACTTTGTCCTTCTCACACTGCGGGGCCAGCACGGAGCAGCCCAGGAGCCTCAGGTCGGGATTGCACTCCCCCTGGAGCAGGTTGTGCAGCACGCTGATGAGGAGGTACTCGGAGCTGTACTCAATCACTTCTCGAGACTTCTGATCCAGAAAATTAGGATACACCGTTTGAGTATAGGCAACGTCCGTGCAAGAACTCAAGGCAATATCCACGCACTTTGCTATGAAAAGGAGATGAACATAGGAAAAATGACTTGCTTCACTGATATTCAAAGACAACATAACAAATATCACACCTAATGAACTTATTTCTTTTGTTCTCAGGCTGGAAGCAGTTTGCAAACTGAATTTCATGTCTAAAACCATTATAGAAAGGTGATGTGAAGCATGCTTGGTCTGGAGAAATAATTTGAGCTTATTAAACACCAAAGAATTCCTAAGAGAGAGGTGTGAATTTACTGGTGGGAAAAAAAATCAAATTCCTGAATAAAAATGTATTTTTGATAACACTCTCTCCTCTGTCCTTGTCTTTTCATAGGGATTTTCTGAGTAGGTGTGAGATCGTGTGAGTTTTTTTCTCTAGTGGGAAACGTGCCAGTAAGTTATCTCTCTTCTCTGCTTGGCCCCACAAAATTTGTAGAGTTTAATATCTCTGAAACTACAGACCCTCTGAGAAGTTTGATTGAAATTGCCCAAAGAGATGAAAAATTATTCTGGGACTTAACTCACATGCAAGCAGACCCATAAAAGTAATTACAGTATGTTCTCACAAACTTAATACATTTTAAGAAATCAGGTTAAGGAGATCTTAGGAAGGATAAGTGTTGGTAATACCTTTAACCCATTCAGAGGTGAAAAGGAGTAATAGAAAGACATCTCTTCATAAAATTACTGGCTATTATAGTAACTGGTCTACATTTGAGCCTCCTTCTCTTGATCATGGCTCTGGTTGGTAACAAATACCATTGTCACAGCAGCAAAATTCTACATTGTGTGATAGAGTATATTTCTCTTGTAACAAAACCTACTATAGCACCAACATGAGAATACTTGTCAGGAAATAATGAAGAAATACTTAAGGTTTTGAAATTCTCCAAGAACAGCGAGGAAAGACACACCATACCTTTCTGAACAGTTTGGCATTGACCTGTAAAGCAAGAGGAAAACAAAAATCATTGCAGGGCAGGTACACATGGCACCTGCCTTGTGTTAGGACTTGCCCAATCCGGTATCCCCACAGAGGCTGCTGCAGCTCTGTGTGCTGATGTCCAGCCATACCAGGGACAAGCACATATTCCCAGCAGGCACAAATTACAGAATCACAGAATTAGCTGAGTTGGAAGGGACCAACAAGGATCATCGAGTCCGACTCCTGGCTCTGCACAGGATCATCCCCAAGAGTCACACGAGGTACTCAAGAGTATTGTCCAGATGGTTCTTGAACTCCTCAGGCTTGGTCTGTGACCACTTCTCTATACTTTAGGGGAAAACACAGTACAAGCAAACACAGCCAGCACCAAAGCATCATCCCCTTCCCCTTTCTGGCTAAAAAGGACAAAAGACTATTGATGAAAAAGTAGAACGGGTGGATCCCTCCAGCAGCTCAGCACAGACACACTGGGACCCCAGTAGGCAGGCGCAGGTTCCCAGTAGCTGGCCCCTGGATGCACTGATCTATGAGTGCCTCACGTGATGATACACACATGCTGGTCTCTCTGGTAGCCAAGCACCAGACACTGTTGTCTTCCCAAAAGCTGCCTTGGATTCCCAATTCCTCAAGTATCCCACTATGAGATCCGCTGGTCTCTTCAGTATCCAGCCCAGGATCACAGTCCCTCAAACTCCCAGCTCCCAAATATTTTGTCCTGTGCACTGCTAGCAATTGCAACACTGACAAACACACCCAGGGCACACACACTCTGGTCTCTCCAGCTGCTGCACCCAAGGCACACAAGGCCCGTGGTCTCACATCAGTCACTGGCATGAGAAACCCCATAGACCCTCATCCACACACAGAAAAAGAGATACCCTCATCCAGGCAAAGGGCTGGAAATGGAGTTTAATAACAAGACAGGACAGACTACAGGGATCAGGTACAGGGCATGGCCAGGCAAGCCCACTGATTAGCCAGTCCTTGACCTATTTCGAAAAGGGAGAACTCGACGATGTATCTGAAGTGTGACTGTGTAAGAAATTAGGCCTATGATTGAAAAAGATGTTGAGTTGCCCAGCCCTGACAACTAGACAATATTTCTAGACATCCTTAAAAACTCTAAGTTAGGCACCTAGGAAATTTTACTAATCAAAATATAGGTCTTTATTAATCTGGCTGTGTCTAGAAGTCCATATGAGTCCTTCTGTACATACCAAGTTGTTGTATCAACCTCCCCTAAAAAATCTGCTGGTCCCACATAATGTTGTGCATACCTTTCTTGTAAAGCCACTCAGTCTTCGGTAGATATGAGGGGACTTTATTTCTTCTTCATCCTACTTCATTGTATCTCTAGCAAATGCTTTTTATCACACTTTTAATAACATTTTAAAACTAATAATTTCCCTCCCACAATTACTCTCACAGGAAAGCTTTTCCAAAAGAATACTCTTCTAATGGAGAGAAATTGCCTTTTAATTTCCTGTTTAAAAGTAATTGTGGCCAGTTGATATCCATGTGTTGTTGTGCCAGCATTGTCCTTTAGCTTAAATAGCTCTCTGCATTCCCTGGTGCATTCCTTCAGCCTGTGTTCGCAAAGAGCAAACAGACCTCCTCTGCTTTCTGTTTAGTAGGTCAATTAAATGCAGCTCTCTTGGTTTTCCAGGAACATGGCTTGATGACCCAGGAGATGCTTTTTTTTGCCCCTGTAGCCAATGATTCTATATTGTTCTTCTCCAATACTGGCAACTAAAGCCAAATATTGCTACCAAGGTATCGGTGTTGGCTTCACCAGTGCCTCATAGGAGCTAAGCCACTATGTGCAAGCTTTTTAAACACCACCAGGTTCACTTTCCTTGTCATGTATTTGGGATCTGTTCTGCTGCTTTTTCTTCTCGCTCTCACTGGGGGGACAGATATCTAGCTTCTTGCTCAGTAAATTGAGCATTTGTCCTCACAAGACCAAATTCATTATGTTTTCTTTTTTTCCTTCTAAAGAGAGTTTAGACTTCTACTCCTGGCATATTAGTTTAAATGCAATCATCTGCATATGTGTTGCTAATGAGTTGATCGTTCTTTAGCCAAAATAAAGTCATTGTAATGAGAACAAAACTAACCCTGGGATTTTATCTTGGAGGGGGACATTTAATTGGAAATTAGTCTGGTACTATATTATGAATTGTAATTGAGCCACATTACCTCATAAAATAAATGAGGCTTCAGACCTAGCAGAAACAACCCATCTTCAACACCAACAAGCTCTATTAAGCAGAAAGCTAGAAAAAATGATATCCATATAAACTCCTTTCCTGGCTTGGTACGTTATGCTAATTGCATTAAATAATACCTGGTTCATCAGCTGTGCCTTCCATTATAGGATTTCAGTGTTTCCCCTAGCTAGGCACAATCCCCTTTGTGAGTAAGTTATAAAGGTCAAGGCATTTCCAAAAAAGCTTCATTTCAGCCAGATACTACACGTACTGTTACATCTGGGGATAATCAAGGAATAGCATTTTGTACAGTGCTAGCTGGGAAAGAGGAAGAAGTGATCTCTTGTTAGTAAGAGCTCCAGCAATTAATCCTGATAAAATTGGATGTCACAACCTTGTGAATCTGGATAGTCTTATACACGAACAGCATCACACCCACATTTCAGAGGCCTTGGACACAAGTCTGGAGCCAGCCAAATGTTCCTTCCAGAGGAGAAAACGTGAAGTGGAGGGGCCTGGCCTAAGTTCAGCCACATCTCAAAGAGCCAGTGACACTATCTCTGTTTATCACCAGGGTCATCAGCAATGAATGCCCTTTGGTACCTTGAGGGTGAACGAGAAATATCGGACATCATTTTTTTCTCTCCTGAGCAGAAAATGGGTGTATTGTAGCTACTATTTTAGATGGTCATGTGTGCTGAGCACAGTTCTTCATGGGGCATTTGGGGAGTATGAATGGTCTTTCTACAACTGCTCACTTTTCCTCAAAGGTAAGAGGTATTTTCCCCTCTGCTGGCTCTAGGACCAAGCTACAGATGTTCTTTTTGTTTCTCTCTCTGACATGCAAAGATCAAATAATGAAACTGAGGCACTCACAATCTCCCTGGCTGCTTTTGCAGTGTAGGAGTGCTATAGCCATCAGTCAGTTTGATATGTGGCACAGGCCTGTTCTCAGTGGTGTCTCAGAATTCTGCTTACTCAGCTGGAGCAAAAAGGTGTTCTGGCAACATGCTGGAACAAGCAGAGGAAACTGAAGGGAAAATGCAGCAGGCGGGGTCTGGACATCGTGCTGCTGCTTCTCCCTGCTCCAGCTCTTCCAGCAGCAGCAGACTTGCTGTGTTTAACAGATGCCTCTTTCTGCCCAGCTGGCCAGAAGGAGAGGCAGCAGGAAGCAATCGATGGCTGATGGAAGAGACATGTGAAATTTCGCTAAGTCCCTGGGTTCACCGGAGGACTGGCTCCTTTTGTGAGCAGGAGGAGATGTTAGCACAGGAGAGGGAAAGACAGCTCTGATTTAAGACTGCCTTTCTTCTACACTTTGGTATTTTTACCATATTTATATAGGAAGAGGCAATCTACTAAGCAACATGGCTATTACTCATTAACGAAGATGTTGACTGAAGAGGATAAATCTATTTTTTAGATGAGGAACCCAAATCCATATAAATCTTTTCCATGGTAACTGAATTTATTAATCTCAGTATGTGGTAAGCAGGGGTGATTCTGCAACATTCCTGCTTAGTGGATAAAGCTTTTCCACTACTTGTGACCCAGGATATCCCTTACAAACTCAAAGCTACCAAGACTCACTTATTGATTAGCAAAAGTGGCTCCTTGCTACTGGGTCCCAAACCTGGATCTAAACCTAAACCTATATCTAAGGCTAAAATTAAAACTAAGTCTTCCCCTTTTGCAGCATACCACGCTGTTTTCTCTCGGTCTTTCCTTACTGGAGATATCTGTGCAACTTCTTCTGCTGTAAGAGGCCACCTCTCCCCATCATGCAAGCTGCCATATGACCCATGCGTCAGTCACAGCTCTGTCTTGTAAGCACCCAGGAGTGAAACAGCTTGAGATTTCAGGTTATTGAGAGTCAATATACATAAAAGCAAGAGAGGCAAGGTCTGGTTTATACCAAACCATTCTTTATAGCCAGTCTTAAAGGCGTACGTGTGCTGATGTGGTATTCGACTTTCCCAGTGTTTCCTAATGCCAGTGCTTACATATGTTTTGGAGGGCGCAGCTCTGCAAGGGCCAAAGATAATTCTCCAGGATGTGTGCTTATATAAATAAGTGTGGATTCACGTAGCTGGGCCAGAGCCTGCCTGCCTGGAGAGCCAGCAGCAGGAAACTCTCCAAGGCCAGCTCCCAGGCTGCAGCTGTATGTTCTGTTCCTGCAGCCTTGCACCCAGGGGCCTGGGTCTCTGCACACAGAAATCACAGGAAAATCCCCATCCCCACACATGACAGCTCATTTTCTCTAAGCTCTGGGAATGCCAGAAGAGTTCAGCCACTCCCTTTTTCATTTTCATAAGAGAAATGACAGGAGATGATATACAAAGAGTTTCTCAGGTCTACCAGTTAACTTGGCAGGCTTCATTTGCTGCTTCTTCCATGCTTGAAAGAGTCTAAAACTTTTCCATTTTTTTGTACAGAGGCTTCCCTGAGCTCGAAGGAAGACGGTGTCGCCTCCTCTCAAAGTCCCATCCACCAACAGGTGGGTACAGAGAGACGTTTTTCTTCCTGTCCCAGAATAGCCTTTTTAATTTTTTATGTTTATTTTTGTACTCTAGCTGTTTCACCGGAGCTACAAAAGTTCTTTCAGTAGCACAGCTTCTATTTAAGATTATGGATAAAATAACTTATTGAAGAGGAGAAAAGCCATTTCAAGCTTTCTGAGCCCTCTCTATAAAATACACTTCTGGTTTTAATTTGCAAAGGCAAGCTTGAAAATCTACAATGCAGCACATACATATTTTACTGCCAAGCTTACATTTTTTCCCCTTGATGATTCAGCACCGAAGGAAGCAAGCTGCTGTGATTAACCCTAACCCAGACAACAGAGCTCAACAACTACTTCCAGTATCTTGGGCTGGCCAGCTGCCTTTTCAAGAACAAAGCCAACACGAGACTCGTGCGATTGAAGACATGGAATAAGCCCAAGGGCCAGTCTTAAATCTAAAATATCTAAATCATTCAGTGAGACAGATTGGTAGGGTGTGTGCTGGTCTTTACCATATAAATTATCTCATCTATTTTGACCTGTACTGACCAGAACACTCCCTACCAGCTTTCTGGGCTTCTTACAACACTTTTCTTGAACTAGAAGATATATGTATTAATTTTAGTCTGTTTATAGTCAAAACCTCTGCTTTTACAAACAAAGCATTTCAGTTCCTTATCACATTAGTATTACTCCCCTGGCTGATTTAAATGGTTCATGGAGTCAGTCTTTCAGTTATGTTCTGCCTTGTAACACTTTAGACACAAAACTTAGTATCAGTAGTAAGATACAAACACTCCTGAGCTGTACTGGTGTGCAAAACAGTGAAAGAGCACCTTCAACCGGCAAAGCACAGCCTGCTTCCAGAGCCAGCTCCGAGCCACAGCACGAGGACAAGGGCAGGACAAGATCCATTATATAACTCTAAAATGGGTCAGAATCACCAAGGAGAGGGTGTGGGAGGAGTGGAGATGTAAGGGCACTAGTGGCAGAGTAATGAGAGAGCTGAGTAGCTCGAACAGGGGAAGAATGGTCAAGCAGGAAGCCCAAAAGACAAGGCGGGTACACACCTAAGGCATACATTTAGGGGCAGAAGTGGAGAAGACCCCCAGCACAGAGAAGGAATTCCAGGAAAACTGGAGGAGAGAGGTTGTCTCCACCATCTGCCTTGGTGTCTCTAGTGACTCTGGTGTCATCCCAGCTGTGTCTCTGGCTGGTAAGTGCTGCTCCAAGGAGTCCTTCAGGAGCTGAAAATCCAGAACATAAACATAATTCCCTAAATAAAATATACTAAATGCCCTTTTCTGGCCTCAGTTGAGACCTTTTTCAGGTTGCAAGGGAAAAATTAACCATTGGGAAAACAAAATGCAATAAAGATGATGACAACAAAATGGGCCAGCATTTGCCAAATTGGCTGAAGGCTTATTGAGCTGTATGTGTGGCTGGGCTGCTGCTCAACAAGAATTTCCTGTGCACCAGGATGATCTGGAGACATATGGAGATCATCTCTCAGTGTCTGGTTAGTGAAGAAAGGAGAAATCAGCTCAGATCTGTGGAATGATTGTGTTAAAACAACAGCTGGAATGAGAAGGTGGAATAGGTCAAGAAATCTCTACAACTATCATAGAAAGGAAAAAAATTTTTGTCAGGTTGCTGGGGGAAGGATGAAAACACTTATTAACCCGGTAATCTGGAGCTGTGAATGCCTCCATATAGCTTTACTTTGTGACCACAGACTCTTCACAGCTCAGTTCCCACTGTCTAAGGATGTGGTACTCTACAAGTGCCTTAGCCAACCATCCACCACAGTCAGAACATTTTCTTTGAGCAAGCCCAACTCTGTTGAACGCCATGGGCCAGAAGATCATGTCTGGAGAATCGAGGGTTCTATCTTTTCTGCTACAACCTTTCCAAAACATTTGCCAAAACATCATTCCATCCTCTTTAAACAGTGTATGCAGCCCCCTAGAACAACCCTATCTTTTCTTTAGTTTAGATGCATGACAGCCATTGTAATTAACATCACATCTGATTCTTCTGTAAGTAGCCGAGTTTTAACCACGTGATATTTTTATGCTAAAAAAGATTGACAATTCAACAACCTTGACTTAAATCTGTGCCTTAATCCCATATCGTCTCCTAGGTAAGGGTATCATGTTATAATCCTATAGAACTGGGCTGCCAATTATATCAATGGAGTTACAACAGGATAAATTAAGGGACTGAAATTTCAGTTTCACTTCTGCAGTGGGCAGAGTAACCCTAAGTCCCTAAACTCCACTGACCTGCAACAGCTGCATCCAACTGGGCAGGGGATTCTGCCCAAACAAGATTCAGCAGTCTTAAAAGCCACGGGTGATAAAAGCCCAGCAAAGAGACTGGGACACGGCCCACCAGCCTCTAACACTATGCTCACAACGTGATAGGTGACTTCTCTGTGGTACCTCCATGCTCAGCTCTGCATCAAGCAGTAACACCTGTGACTTATCCAACATTTGGTCCATGCCTGAGAAGGGGATTGCTCTCACATGGCATCAGCAGCCCAAAGGGGACCATGATAGTTATCAGCCAGCCAGCATCCTCAAACACTGCAACTGTGTGAAGGGAAAGGTAATGTCTAGGAATGTTACAGGAGATCAACCATTTGTGTTACTAAGTCTTGCTAAAAGCTTAGCTGTGCCTTAGAGCAGTAGGGATTTGTTCAAGTTTTGACTTCTATGTATTCACCCCCCCACACTTCTAAGATGTATGAACAAGTATTCTGAAGAAAACTGCCTTCAGATTGAAATCATGCATAAACCATTTCAGCAGTAAAACAATACACCTGTGTATTATATTTTCAATACAAACTTACTTTCCCCACATAATTGTCTGTTTCTGATCCCATTTCTCATGTTAAATGTAGCTGAAGGTCAGTGTTTCTAAAATAATAATTGTGTAGAAATACTAGAGCCGTGGCAGGAACCCAGCAGAGCTCACATGGTTCAGTGATGACAACCAGCTTCACAAGAGCTGCAATTTCTCATCTTGTGAGTAGAGCGTGATGTAGACTCTATTTCTGCATTTTCTTGTTTTGACAATACTTGGACACATCCACCTTGGGTCCAGCAGGCAAGATTCCTACAGCTTGGGCTTTCCCACCCGTGGCAGCACAGTCCTGTGGTCATGCTCCATGTCAGAATCCACCTGTGCCAGCCACAGCAGGATGAGAGACCACCACACTGGAACAGAGAGCAGACCCTAGCCCACTGCCAGGTCACTCTGCAGTCACAGGGGCACAGGAGCAGCAGCTGGACAGGCTCTGCCTCTGTGTGTGCACAGACATGAGTTTGGCCAGGAAACCAGCATCAGAAAAATCTGTAGCAGGTGAAGAAATTTGCTCAGGTCGCATGAAGCTGGGGCCAGTGTGAAGATCATGGAAGGAAACAGCTTTTCCCTTTTTCCCTTTCCCTTAGCAAGAAACCATGGCACACTGTGGAGTTGGTAACTGCAGAGAAGGAGAGGGGAAAGGTATACATCTATGTGAAGATGTGTTTTCTGTCAGTGTGACTTTCCAGAAGGCAAGCAGTCTTAATGCCATAGCTCAGAGAGAAGCCAGTGTCACAGAACATGTTCTGGGATTCACAAGAAATATTGTAACTGTCCTCTGCCTCCTGCCCTGGTGGTTTTTCATTCCTCATCTCTCTTCTTTTCACCTCTCCACTCCCTCCCATCTTCAGTGGCTAAGGTCAGAGATCCTCGGGATGGACAACGTCTATCTCAGGTGAAAACCATAGTAATGAAAACACCAAGGTGTTTGGAAGAGCGGGAGACCCACAAGTCACAAGTGTGCCAACCAGGACAATTATGGGAGCAGCACTCTTGTTGCTGTCCTACTTCCACAGATTCAGGTTAAACTGCTCCATGCCTTTGGACTCCTGCCTGGAGAATAAGAGGCTCAGGGTGGAACTTATCTTTCTCTATAACTGCCTGAAAGGGGGTTGTAGCTAGTGGTGGTCAGTCCTTTCCCCAGGGAACAAGTGACAGGATGGGAGGAAATGGCCTCAAGTTGTGCCAGGGGAGGTTTAGGTCGGATGTTAGGAAAAATTTCATCACAGAAAGGTTGTCAAGCATTGGCACAGGCTGCCCAGGGAGGTGGTTGAGTCATCATCCCTGGAAGGATTTAAGAGACTTGTAGATGTGCTTCTTGGGGACATGGTTTAGTGCTGAACAAAGTGATGCTGGGTTAGCGGTTGAACTCGAACACCTGAGCGGTCTTTTCCAACCATAACAATTCCATGGATCTTTTACCTGGCAGGCTGTGCCATGTGCCCGAACCACCCTTCAGACGCTCGGGCAGGGATCGGGAGGGTAGCAGAAGGCTCGGGCATCCCTGCAGCGTTTAGGTGGGTGCCTCCCCGCAGCCGTGAGTACGAGCGAGGGGCCACACGGTGGCACCACAGACGGCGGCGCGGCCCGGCCGGTGGCGCCGGTGGCCGCAGACTGGTGGCCGGAGCCGCCCGGGGTCCGGGGTGAACCTCGGGCGTCCCCTCGGGCGTCCCCTCCCCCGCGCGTCCTGTAAGCCCCGGGGGTTCACAGTCCCACCTGAACACCGGCGTAACCCTGCCCCGGAACTCCCCAGTAAAGCGCCCCCTGAATACAAGCGATCAGGAAAAGAAAGGCTTAATTGCTGTTATCATCGCTGTTACTAAAGATTTTATCACTGTTATGACCAGTCCCTGAAAGTGTTCAAGGCCAGGCTGGATGGGGCTTGGAGCAACCTTACCTAGTGGAAGGTGTCCCTGTCCATGGCCGGTGGCCAGTGGGAGGTCAGAACTAGATGACTTGTAAGATCCCTTCCAACACAAACCATTCTGTGATTCTATTGTGCAGCCTTAGCCTGACCCCAGTGGCATCACAATTGTTGAACTGGCCCCAGCTGCAAGGAAAATCACCTGTTTGAAGGCATATGACTTCAGCCTGCTTCTGTGGGTTTTTAGTTTTGTCATCAGTCACAGAAAAGTACTTCATTTAACTAATGACCACTGGGCTACATCAGTCAGCAGCAGAGATGCACAACCTGGATAAAATAGGAACCTGCTCTATTAGCTCCTTCTGCCAAAGGTTGGCCAGCTCTCAGGGGAATTGTGCTAAGCTGTACTTTTCTCACTCAAACTATAGGCTAAGAGGCCAGTTAAACTCCTCAGGGTCTGAAAGTGCTGCCTCGAAATGGGGCAATATATTATCTTATCACTGGGTGAGACAGCAGCTTCCTGACTCCCCAGGGATATAGGACACATCTAGGGAGAAGGGATCTTTCGTCTCTCAGTGCCACAGCTCCCAGCTGCTGTCCAAAAAGCTCCCCACATCGTCTTTGATGCCTCTGTCATGTTGCTGGATGACAGTAATCATTTCCTTATTTTTCTAAACAGAAGAGCATAAAGCATTTTGAAAGGATCTTGGTATTGTAAACCGTGTTTCATTTTGGCTTCTTATTAAAAAAAAAAAAGCAAAATGAGTCACTGCAGAACAAATACCACCAAGACCAGGCAGCCTGCAGAAAGCAGATCCAGCCTTGCTGGGAGACAGACAGTGGCATGGGTTCCTGCTGTCCTCCCCTGCAAGAGCAGCTCCAGGCAGCTCTCCTCTTGCGAGGCACCAGAGATTTGACAAATGAGATGCACTAAGATCTACACAAGAGATCCCAAAACAGGGAAGCAAATCCCACTTGTACAGCAGAAGGCACAACCTACTGCCCTAAATGTTGAGAGGAGACCCCTGCAAGGTCGTTTGTGAACATGTGCATAACCACAGGCCTTTCTTTTCATGTGGCCTGACATGACCTACTCCCCCCTTTAGAAAAGAAAGACCCTTGAGAAACCTGGCAGGTCTCTCAAAATCCAAGCTGCTACTTTACCGCCTGATCCCACAGCCCTCCGGTGCGAAGTGTGCCCCGTGGCACACAATGTGGTGGCGTTGGCAGCTCCCTTTCCTTACCTCCAGCCATCCCTCCAGCAGTACATTCAGCTGCCTTTCTGCAAGCCCTCCCCTAAAGGCAGCACAGCTGCCAACACACACAAACACTCTCAGAGTTACCCCTCAATGATCCATACATTTGTGGTTGCTAGGATTACTGTCCCATGGCAAAACTTTGATCAGCTGGAACTGGAGCAGAACCGTACCTCACAGAGAAAGGTCATGCTGCAAACCACACAGCCTCGTCCTGTAATTGGCTGTAAATAGTCTACAACACTTCTCTTTGTGCAGCTTTACCCAAAAATAAAATCCCTTCGGGCTGTGGTAGACCTCACTTTGATGTTCGTGGGAACAGCATTCTCAAATTATATGCAGTACATGGCACATGGGCTGTAGTGTGCAGCAGTTCAATGCCAGTGACAGTCTATGGCTTATATTTAAGCACTGAAATATAGCTGAATTTTTTTGGGTAACATTAAGGTCAGTTTCAGGCTAACTTATCTCTTCCTGTAATTCCATAAAATAAATATTTTTCTGACTCATTTTAAGTTTAAACTCTCTGAAAATAGTTTTCCTGGAATAGACCTTGTCACTCCACTGAAATTCATGTCTCCACTCTCCCCACATAAATAAAATTTAATTAAGCACACTTGATAAAAAACACCATGCATTTTTAAAAGACACTGTTAATATTTTGTATTAGTCAACTGGTTACTGAATCAAAACTTTCAATTAATTTAGCAGCATGTTCCTATCTAACCTTTATTCTAAAGGCTACATCTGCTTTTCCAGCCAATCAATTCATACAAATTCCATATTGCTTATAGCAAGCTAAAACACACCCTACAGCTGTCAGATCCTAATAAATCTCATACTTTGGACTTGAAATAAATGACCTAAATAATAAAGCTAAATGTAAGGAAAAACTTTTTTTTCTTAAGCAGAAAAGCATACAGAAGGTCAAAAGTTCACCTTCTTGCAATCTGACTACCACATTCCTAGAAGGCAAGGCCAGAGATGAGGCAAATCTTCTACATTCCCCAAAACAGTGAGAGGGGTCCTAACAACTGGGAACTCTGTAGACTGACAGAAAGACACGTTTACTGACAGCCTGAAGACAGTGATGAGGAACCATTATGTTCCCTTACATCACAGCCTTGTTGTTCTGTTGCAGACCCACACACGTGCCTTCCCATCCACACCTCCCAAGTTTCACAACTAGCAGTAAGCAGATTTCCAAAGAGCTGACTCCCCTCGTCTCCAGAGCAAAGTGACAGCTCCTGTCTCTCTCTCCTTGAAGTTGGAACTCTTTACTTATCTGCAGGAGAAAGAAGAGAAGGAGAAGGATTTTTGGGGTGATTAGCCTTACCTAGGGTCTCCTGGCCGGTTTCACAGTGGGGTGCTGGCTTGGTGGCCCTCAGCAGCCCACCAAGGAGAAGCAGGAGCCTCAGGACCATGCTGGAGCCCCTTGTGCAGGCAGCACAGTGATGTGGCACTCACTGCCTGATGGAGTGACTCCTCTCCCGGAGCCTCAGCGCGGCTCTGGCTCTCCAAGCTGCAGAGGAAATCAGTGCACTACAAGGGCATGCCCACGTCTCACTGTGTGTGCAGTCCAGGCGTCAGATTTCAGCTGCATTTGAGCTTGGAAAGCAAAAGGCTTTGAGACAGAGAGGGAGGAGGAATGAGCTCCCCCTCCCCTCTGCCTCCAGACCGTCTCCCTCTTGCAGCCTGGTTTACAATTTCATAAACAGTTTGAGCAGAGGGGGGGTCCCTGCAGGGTTGTGCCCGACTGCTCCTCAGCCGCGGGTCCGATGCCTTCGGTCGCCGTGCAGCAGTTTTCCTACGGGACAAGGAAAGCCACGAGAACTGCCTGGAGAGAGCAGAGGGAAGAGAGAGAGAGAGAGGAAAGCAAACAATTGAAAACAACTTGCCTCCCAAACAGTGGTGTTTCATCACCCACTTAACTGCAAGTTTAAAACATAACACGACAGTGACAGGACTCTGAGCTGCATCCCCTCCAGCACAGCGAGACTGGGAATTCATAGAATAACCACCAGGATGCCCCTCTGCATGCTCCTCCTGGGCATTTTACTTAAGGTCCAGTTTACAGAAGCAGACTTGGAGGGATGCCAGTACTTTCTGTCTATTCTTAAAAGAGAATAACTTCACAAAATCTCTAGATAAGACTCCAAAACAGCATTATAAACTTTAACTGGATGGTAAATCTATATTGAGTTGATCATAAATTGATTTTTTTTATTTTCTTTTTTGTCTGGGGTTTTTTTTGGGTTTCTCTAGAGAAATATGCATTGTATGTCTTATTTCTATGCAACAGGTGTGGTGGAGAAGCTTGCCTTAGGTAAGACACAAACTCCTCATTTCTTACATACAAGTCAAGAAACATCCCATATCACTGAAGAAAAAAAGGGATTTTTCATCAAAAATCTCAACCAAAACAGACCAAGGCATCCTATCTTTCCAGGCAGTACATGCTTCCTAGAGGACAGATACCTGCTTACCACGTGAGAGTAGAGAGCTCCTGCTGATCAGTATCAGAGATCAGTAGGGAGTTGTGGTGTTATATGATAATGTAATCAAATAAATCCCCCATAGGGAAACCACTAAAGAGGCTGACAGGGCAGGAGAAAGCTGTGTGTGTCTCGAAAAGCAATTGATGATTATCTCATTTGGAAGAGACACACTGGGAAGCTCAGCAGTCGAGTATGTCCTCTGATTCCAGGGTCTGCAAGGAAGGTTGGCTTTTTGTCTCCAGGATTTCCTTCTACATCTGGAGACTGCAGAGTCTGAGCCAGGAGTAAACAATACCAAAGGCTGTCAGGGTATAATGAACAAACTTCCAAGGACATGAATACTATTTACCTGCCTTATTTTTTGTCCTGATCACACAGCAGTATGGCTAGACTCTCGAGAAAAAAAAAAGTACCGACACAGCTCTGGAAGTGTGGCCTCCAAGGGATACTTCACCTTGTGCCCAGCTCTCCAGAAGCCTGCAGCTGGCTGCTGTGAATACCAATCTGCCACATCTGTACCTGATGTGCTCAGGTGCAGCTGGGGGGTGTCCAAGCCCAAGGCTGGCTGTGTGCCTGGGCCATGCATTTTGTGTTAAAGGGAAAAAAGAGGCTGCCCAGAACTAACTAAAGTGATGTGGTTCAATTCTTTATGGCAAAAAAAGGCAGCACAGGTCATACCTACAAACAGAAGCTGATCCTCAGTCCTTGGAAATGCTCATATCTTTATTGGGGATTTCTGCAGCCCTTGAGAGTGTGGAGAGAGATCTCTCCCATATATCCCAATGCTTGCGGAGGTGAACTCTGCTGCAGAATTAACCCTATACTATCTGTAGTCCTGCCAGCTTTCTTCTACTCTTTTTTTATTGTATTTTTCAACACCAGCAAATGAAAGTCTCCTTTACCAGCAGGCCCAAAACATTGCAAACCACTGTCATCTGCTTTCACCAGCCCTGTTAGACCTACTGTGATACTCCACATTCATACTGTGCCTCATACTTAATCTCAAATACTAATGAGACAAAGTCCCATCCCACTGGGAATACTGATTTGGTGTCATTCAGGAATATTAATTTATTGTTTCCCTGAATTAAATGATTGTGGCACACATTGCATCATTTCTTGTTCTCAAGATTATTGTATTCATCTAATATTATTTGTAGCTTGTCCATGCATCGATTTCCACACTCCCCCTAGTTCAATCAGCCTTCGGACCATTGTATCAGCTTCAACAGAATCAAATAGAGGCAGTGCAAGGACTATTCAGAACAACAGAATAAACAAATAACAAGAAAAGTGATAAGATAAACCCACTGACACAAGCAAGTGGTGAAGGAGACACTAACAGGAACTAGAACGTGCTGGTCACTGTCTGATGGACCATCAAAGAAACAATTTGGGCACAGCCTTGAAGAGAGTCATGCTGAACTTTGTCACTGACTAGAAATATAAAATACGATTAATATTATTGGATATTAAAAGTGACTTCAGACCATGCAAGCCTGTTAAGGGGAAGGAGCAAAGGCAAGGGCCGGTGTGGATCTGGTAGGCTCAAGAGCAGGAAAATCAGAGAGCAGGGGATCAAAAGGAATGGCTGCATGCAGGCAGACTGCCAGGCTGTATGCTCTTCTGATCGAGTCCTGTGCCTGATCACTGCAATTTAGTCTACTTTCGTATTCAATCCTCAACATTTTTTCTCCTACTATGTAATCTCCCTCTCTGACCTAGGTGTGTGTGAAGGGTCAAAATGCCAGCAACCTGAGAGGCTGAGATGTAAGCTGCAAGTCTAAGTGTCAGCCACTGGAGAGACCTGGATGTGTTAGTATTTCCCAAGTGAATATAATCCTGTGTCCATGTGTGTGCATGTGTAGTTCGCTAGCAAACTTCAGTCTGGATTAGCAAGCAGGTAGGAGAGGATTTACCTGAAAAGGTTCAAGGTGTGAATCAGTGGCTGGTGAAAGGGCCCAGGGTGCAGACGTGACCTGAGAGCTTGTGCTGAAGTGTGAGGAATCTGTGAATGTGAGCACACCTGTGAACCCAGAGAGTGGGAGCACGTGTGAAGCAGTGAACCCCAATCTGAACAGTCCTAGAGGGACAACAGGACGGGGCTCTCTGTACGTACACTCAGGTGAGTGCCGGTGGCAAACCAGCTCTTCTGGCCTCATGCACGTGTGCTTGACACCGTGGGACTCATCCTTGTTGCTGTCTGAACTTGCACACGTCCTGATTGCCTGGGTCTGACACCCACAAACATCACATCCTCAACTAGCTCCATTGTATCAGCTAAATAAAGCTGTCAATAGCAGGAAAGCTCCAAACTTCTTTGTTTCTCAGCTTCCACAGATCTTTTGCATTCCATCAGGATGTCTATTTGGCACCAGGATAAAAAAATTATAGCATAAGTAGGATAGATGGGGGCCTAAGAATTACATTCAGGTAATTAGCAACAAAGGTGAATTTATCAGTTTGTCACCACCATCTATAAATATTTCCATGCTTGCATGCCCTACGGTATGGAGAACAGAAGATCTGGAAGGGTTATTTCACTTACTCTTAGCTTAGATTGCCTGTTCTTTTCCTCCTTCCCAAGGGATTTGATCCCAGGCTTTACAGCGAGTCTTTCTGTGAATGGCTGGCATGGTTGCCACCTCTGGATTCCCCTGTAGACCTGCATCTTTCTGAGGGGAACAGTAACTCACATACTGCTCTCCCCACTCATACGGTACTTCCAGCCATCCAGCATTTCTAACTTGTTTGGCTATTTTCCAGCCCATAATTAGCACTTTGTGTATATCACTTGCCCTTCTCATACTTTTGTTGCGTGTTAACTCTAACTGTATCAAATGGGACCACAAGCAGGTGTTGCACAGCTGCATGACCAAACCTAAAAGCATTAAAAGCAGCTAGGGAAGGGATGGTTAGGAATAGAAGGATACCTCAACCTCTCTGTTTTCATTTCTGGGTTTTACTAAACCTTCTAGTCTTTCCAGGCAGTTAACAACAAGTTCTTGCTTAGGCTTAAATATGATATTTTCACCCCAGTTCTTTCAAAGAATCTTAAAAATGAACCAGCAAATCCCAGAGTGTTAAGAAGATGTAACAACATCATATGGGTTTCATCATTTGCATTTGAATCACTACAATAAAGTTAAATAATTCCACTAGCTCTTATTGCTGACTATGTTTTTCCTGATCTGACCTTTCTGTTAGCCTGCAGTCCACAGTACAACAACAATCCAGAAACCCTCAGACAGGACTAAATACCAAAAATAGTTAATGTCCTTGGCAGGTACTCAAAGTGGGATTAAATACAGTACATTTCACTTGCTTGCATTCTCATGGTTCTTACTATTGTCTGAGAAATTTAGCAGAGGAATATATTAGACTCAGACTGGGTTTCAATACCTGATTCTTTTTAATTTTGTCTCTGCTGATAGGAAGTTGAACAATAAACAGAAGCAGTGTTGTCTCGATTACTTTTCTGACGGACAAACAGACAGAAACCAGATGAAAATGCTACTTCCTGTTTTGTTATTCTCTCTCCTTCGAAGTGCTAGTGAAGCTGGCAGAAGGGTGTTTGCCAGCACATCGCATCTGCTCCAGTACAAAGTCAGCAGGTGTGGGTTTAGGACTTCACAGTAGTTTAAATTAATCCAGGAGATATTTTCATTTGCACAGCAGAAACCAAACTCCATACCCCATGTGTTGTTTTTTTTTTCTTTTTTTCATTTTTTCTCCCTCTTTCAATTTCTGCAAAACAGGGCAGAGAAGAGGAGCTGCTCTCAGGAGAGACAGGGAGTAAGTCAGTGACTTCCTGCAAAGCAATAGCAATATTTAAAGAACCCCAACCTTGTTCTACCCATCTTTACAAGAGTTTATTTCCCTAAGAGTTGACTGTGCTCCCTGCAGCAGCAGAGATCTGAAAACGGCCCACAAGAACTTCTCTTTCAGCTTCTAGCTGCTAAGTTAGAAAAGGAAAATAGATTTGTTCCCCAAACAAATATTTCTGATTCAAATTAACATGCATGTGGATAAGAGAGATGGCTAATTTACTCTAAAGGTACATAGACTATTCTGAGCAGTGCACTTCAGCAGATATTTTGGGATGTTTCTCTGTGCCTTCGGGGACCATATACATTACGCTTGGGGAGCTTTTAACTTTCTCACAGACAGTTTTTTCAGAAGTGCCTTTTATCTCAACTTTCAATTTGTTCCCCTTATGACCCACAGGATTAAACTCACTTCAGAAACTGCCACATATAAACATTGAGTGCGGGAAGTTTGATGGAGAGACTGTAAAGAAAAAGACCACAAGAACAAGTTTTCCTGTTTCCGACACTTTATCCTAAGAGCTTAACCTAGAATGGATCATGGACATGTCTACATGTCTCAAATATTTCAGAAATTCCCTGTAACCTCTACCAGTTATTTCTGATCATCATTATCAAGAACATATTTGTACCAGCTCACTAAGGGAAGAAGAATAATGCTCCAGTAAACCTCCTCAGAGTGAACCAGTCTCACCATACTTAAAACATTAAATTTCCTGCAATGGCTTCAAAATTGGTCTTAAATTATTTTCTTTTAATTTTTTTTTTCATTTTGACATGTTTTGCCAATTTCTTTCCCCCAGTTTTTCCTCATAAGCTAGAAACAAAAGCAAGCAATCAGTGGGTGGGTTTATTTCCCCCACTATTAATATTACAGTCACAGATACTGCTTTCCTTCCTTATTAAATATAATACATGTTAAAAAATGCAGCTCTTGAAAAATATTTAAATCATTTAAATTCCATACAAGTACTGTCAGTGATAATTAAATTCTGTTTTCATCTTCTGACTTGTCACAGATTAACTAAGTCAATGACCCACAAAATTAGTTGCTTATACCACTTCCAGGTGATTCACTGAACTGATCCTATCATAATGCAGAAGAATGCAATTAAAACAGGAGAAGGCCTTACCATCCCCAAAAGATTCAACTGAATACATGCCTTTCTTTTAGCCTGCCCTTCATGTGGTCTCCATGCTTGTTTGAGTTAATCAGTAAGAAATGAAGCCACTCAGAAAGTTTCTTTTGATGACAGGAGAAAATGATATCTAGTTAAAATTCAGCCATGATCAAAGGCATAAAAGATACAAAAAACTGGAAGGGAACCTGGCACCAGATGGTAGAATGAGACCACAAAGGGACAACAGTAATAAATATGATTCTATATCCAGGAGAACATGTGCAAAATAACATGCACTGATCACCAGACCCTGCTATAAGCATACAGCATTATTTAAATTTTATCATTAAAAAGATAGATCTGACATAAGGACCTTGTTATCCTCTCAAAGGCTGCCTCTTATTACTCCCACATGTAAAGCAGCAAAGCAGGATTACTGCTGAGGGGTTACTGGAGATGCATTTTGCAGTTTTAGTTCAAGCTGAGGCTCAAAGGTGACTCTGCCTGACTTCCATAAAGCAAGAAAAATAATACAAATAAGTTGGTGAATCACAGAACTGAATATATAACAGCTACGAGGAAAAATGTGTGCTCAAAAAAGATCTGTGCTGAGAACTAAAGGTCTTTCTTTTCTTCTGATCACAGATGGAGTATTAAAAATTAATGTAAGTTCTACCAGAAAAGAACTTGACAGGCCTATTTTGAGACTCATTTCACTTCATCTCTTCTCCCTGTCTCACAGAACATTAATGCCAAAACATTCAAAAGAAGTTCTCTAGGGCTTGCTTTGCACATTCGCAGAGGTGCTGGGAAGCATTTTGAAATAGTGACTTGGAGTGCTTTAGTTTGTAGCTACCTGATGGGGGAAATACTTAAGAGACCCTGATGCTTTTAAAGCAGATCCTTGGCACTTTCCAAAGAAAAAGCAGGCCCTCCAAGGCTGACACTCCCCAGAAAACTGGGTATTCAGCTCAGATAGCAAGAGCCAGTAGCCATTTCAGACGTTGCTAGAATGACAGCTCTGAGGATTTTAACCTCACTTTCAGAAATACACTTCTGAGACACAAACCTGACTTAAAACCAGGAGAAACAGGCTGTTAAAGTAGTCAAAATAAAAGGCTTCTGAAAGTATATAGGCACTTTAAAATTACATAGCAGTATACTGAGGGTCTATACCACACTAAATATCTGGGCCATCATAACATCTAAGTGTCTTAATATTTGTGTTCTGTATCAAGGTTCCAACTCTTTAGGGTGGTACATCCTATAAAAATAAATAGAGAATCTTTTAAAAGATAAGGAATTTTTGTGCCAGTTTTATTTTTTTCTTTTATTCAAAGAATTTACTATAGATCTATCAGTGTATCAAAGTATCTATAAGTGGAAACCAGAGACCAAATATAAAAAATTGGTTTTTTCCCAGACAGTATCTCTAGACTCTGGTATTCAGGCCTGTTCCACTCATAATATTCAGATTAAAGATGTGCTGAGTTGCCCACATCACGAAAGGCACTGGATAGAGATAGCAAAGGTGGAGAGTCCAGGTTGAAGGCTGTCCTTGGGATCAGGTAGGATCCATGCTGCCAGCACTTCCAGCAGCATGATACCCAACCCCACAGAGGCATCACAAACAGCCTGCCTGCTCTGTAGAGAGTGAGCTGACCTCAGGGTTTTCCCCAGCTTTATCAACCTCTACGTGGGCATTACTCATGCCAGACCCATACGTAGCATCCTGGCTCCCTAGGCTGTTTGTAAGAAAGTCATTCATTTCTAGATTTCATTTCTGGTATCCACTTCAAATGCAGGTTGCACAAAATCCTGTGTGGGCAGGGCAGGGTGGTGGGGCTGTGTCACTGCTCCAGGGCTGCCTCCTGTGCCCTGTCCCCGGGTTCAGTGGAGAGCTACAGAGTCCTGCAAGCACTGCTCTGTGCCAGCCTTCAGTCATGCTGCTGGGCATCCAGTGACACTAGAAGCATGAGTGTTTCCATTTCAGGAAAAGCATTAACAAATTGGAAAGTATTTGCAGGGAGGTAACAAATAGGATGGGGGCTTAAGCATTGACTCAGCATGAGAAATAATTTGAGCTGTTGAATATGTTTTTTTCTTGGCCAAATAATGACTAATTTGATATTCAAGAGTCTGAAAAAATAAGTTGACTATAACAGGCCAAGACACAGTTATGACAGGTTAAGAAAACAAGCACAGGGCAGTAGGGAGAGTGAAAGAAAGGCTAAAAGGTCTTAATTACTAGCCACAGGCTAAACTATGGGAACAATACCAGTCATGGGCTAAACCCTGGGAACAGCTCCATCAATTAGTCAAATCCTCCTCCCTGCTTTTTTAAAAAGCCAGCAGTCTGAATTAAAACCTCTGGAAGTGTAATGTAATCTAGTGCTACTGATATCATGATGTTTCCCTGGTTAAAGAGCTGATCCACATCTGCTAAGTGTTGAACAGATATGAGAAATGCCCTATCATCCACAGATCAAACTGAACTCTGTGGGAGAGATCTCTTCAGCCTACAAGGCTTCAGGACAAGACCCTTAGCAGCTCCAAGGCTGTCACTGGTCATTCTAGTCATACTCTTAGCAACCTGAACTACCGTGACACTGACATCCCTGGGAAAACTGGGAATTTGCATTTTTCTAACTTCCATCAACTGTTCATACCACTGAGTTATCTTTTACTACCATTAGGGAAGAAAAAAGAACCAGTGGCTCATCAAAAAATTATTTGTCAAAATTTTGATGAGTCAGGACCTTCCTTTAAACCACTGCTAAGCAGGACAAGTTGGGAGAACAGATACCCAGAGAAATTCCTGAGTTTTTCCATTTCTGTGTAGATTAGTGTGCTAGACAGAGCTTGAATCACCCGTTTTTTCTGCTTAAAGTAAACTACATTGTACCAGAAGGCAAGTCCAACTTCCATCTTTCCTCTGTGAGGAAGCCAGGACGTCAGAGCAAACTATTTACATACTCCAACTTATGTTGGCCCTCTTCAGCTTCCAGTTGCCAAGCAGCAGCCACCCTCAAGACTCACCAAATCAATGCCATGGCAGTAGGGGAAATTACAAGGCTAAAGGTTTTTTTGCAGGTTCATATCATGCACAACTGAAAACCAAGAGTGCTTGGCTGACACTCAAAGGCTGAACCTGAGAGCATCAGCACTGGATGTAGAGGCTGTGAACTGCCAGGGCAATTACAGACATTTAGCCATGGTAGGACAAGCCCAGAGAAACCCACTATGCATCCACATGGGGTAGGTTGCATTTCCATCCAATCTCCCCTTCATTATGCTTATTGAGAGAGGAGGTGAGGAGTTTTATTGAAGTTCTAACAGTAAGAATTTTATTTTTATGAGGCGTTCATGCTGAATACCTTCATTCAGCCATAAATGGCTATCTAGTAATTTTATCTGAAAGTGAGAGTGTGACAGTAGTCATATTATTGCTTTCTATGTGCCACTGACTACAGAAATTGGTAGGCTGTAATCCTAAGGGACAAAGTAGATTCAGTAAGATTCGTAATTTGATTACTTTAACTGCTTTCTTGGTTGAGCACAAAAAGTGGGGGACACAGCTTTCTTCCTTGTTTATTTAATTTGCATTTTGCAATCCTGTTTAGCTGCACAAAATTAAAAACTGAAAAGGCTGTGGGTGGAAAACTGGTTAAAGACAACAAAGAAACACCACAGAAAACCAAAATCGCAGGGGAAAAGTTAAAAAAAGAAAGAAAAAGTGAGAATACCATCACAATAGCCCAGGGGAATGAATCAAGGAAGAAAGGGCCTGAATAGCCTTCCTTTCAGGTGACATGAGAAACCAGAGGGCAGGTAGAAACTTTACAAGGTGAAGAAGGTGGAGGAAGCATGGAAATTGGCTGAGCATTCAACAGCTGCAAAGGGAGGACAGGCTAGCACAGACACAAAGAGCAAATGCTGTTCGTGTCTCTGCTCAGCTCTAAGGCCAGAGAAGAAAATAATTGAGTAGGAGGGAATTTATGTATAATAAGAATAAACAGGGTTTTTAAGAAGGAAAGGAGGGTTTGAATCACTTTTCAGAACCACTGTCACAGTGCTCCTCTGGGCCTAGAAGAAAGGAGCTTACAAGGGCCAAGTTTGGTTGGCTGGAGTGATTGCAGATGCTCAGCAAGCCACAGGTACCCATCAGAGAGAGGGCAGCAGGAGAGTGCAGAGAGGCATGAAAAAGCTCAGGAAAAAAGGGCTCGGAGGTGTAAGAGACTGCAGAGGACTGAGTGCAGGCTCCTCAATAGCCACACCCTCTGCATTTTCACTCTGCTTGATATCTTTGTCGTCACCTGAAGAAAAACATATACCTTAGGTTACATTTCCATTCTGTGCCGTTAATGTGGCTTGCTAGGATGTACAAGAATCAAACTCTTTTTTTTCTTTAATGTGATTAATTCAGTGAATAGACTTCTTAACTGAGCTGGTCTTACATGATCTTCTCAAAAGATTTCTGCAAATTCTGCGTTGGACTCTACTGATTAAAACCTTCATGTAAAATCTTGGCTTACCTCCACCTGAAGTCAGTACAGTCAGGATCTTCCCCTGGACATATTTTCTGCTTCAGAAAACTTATTTTCTGCCCATTAACAAAATGAATGGGATGTAATGCACAGATAGGATATAAGCAGCCCTCGGAAGAGGAGCAGAGGCATCATCCCTCCTTTGTGATAAATGCCCTTCCCCCTGAACTTTGCCATCATGAACATGGAGTCTTCTCTCATACACAGCATCTCAAATTTCTACCAAACTTCCAGCCTGGCCAAGGTCTCGTTCTCCAAGGAGAAGAGAGATCCCAGCCTGAGCTGTCACATCCAGAGAAGACCACTGAAGCTCCATCTAGAAAAGCACAACAGGGAGCTGTGGCTTCAACATATTCAGCTGTGTTTTATGAGTCAGGGGTGTCTGTCACTCCTTTTTTTGCATGGTGCTGGCATGGCAGGTTCCTCAGGATGAGAGGAGGAGCACTCTACTCTTATACCCCAAATATCTTTCTCCCAAAAATTCAGCCCCACTGTCAACTCTGTGGTGTCCCTAACCATTATAAGAAGCATAATCTTAAATGCCTGAGAAATTTTGAGCAAAAGATCAACAGACAGATTCAGGATAACATTATTTGTCTTCCATTCCTAGGTATGTTCTAAACCATGTTTCATGCAATTTGATCCTTTCCTGGCTGTGTGGTCTTTCATCTGTCTGTGCCTCAGGTCTCCTGAAAATAGCAGTTCTAGTATTTATCTGGCTTCCAGCAAGGTATTAAGAATAAAAGGATAATGAAGGATGTGTGAAAAGCTCAAAAGATATTTTAAATGCCTAAAGCAGGCTTCATTAGCAATGATAACAATAAGGGTCTGATTAGCTGAAAAGCCAGATTTCAAACTGAAAGGCAGTCTGAGCTATGCCTCTGCAAGGAGTGATCAGAGTCTTTTGTAAAACAAAGGTTGTGTTTCACCAATCAACATTTTGGTTTCCCATGATAAACGACGAATATGAAACATAAGACCTAAAACATGTTTAAGTATTCCCATGGAGGTACACACACAAATCACACGGACCCAGTCTCCAGTCCCGTGCCATGAAACAAGGGCACTGAGCAATTTATTTGGTTTCAGAAAACATTCTGAAAATGTGCATCAGGGCTGACAGCGGCAAGCAAAGAGAACAGAGTGGCTGGATATGTAAAGACAGGAATTATAAAAGTGAAAAGAAGGTGGTAATGAGTCTGCCACTTACAGTCAGGCTTCATTGAAGTACAATTTGAGTGCTAAGCCTTTGGTAGGAAAAAAAATCAAATTGAGAAAGTGAGTTAAGTACAACTACTCCAGTGTAAGGCATGAAGAGTTTTCTTGGAAAGTGTTTAAAGATTTCAATCCATTTGGTATAGGAAAGGAAACTTGGAAACTTAAAGGTATGCTGGATAGTTTACTCCAAATTTACTGGATACAAACCTGCATATGACATGAGCAAACAGCAGGATGCAGTGAGTTTTATGAAACATGCACAACAAAACTTAGGTTATGTCCCAAAGGAGATGTTTTTTGTTTTTGTTTGGCATCTTTACTGTCCACAGAGGACTGCTAACAACTTACACTCTTGCAATAATGGATTGGACACTGAAATGAAGATGTTTCAGTTATGGTTTATAATATTTTAAGGCATCTAGTTAAAAAGTGGTGTCAGTGGACTGGAATGATATGTAGTTCTCAACACTCAAAAATACCTTTAACCATATGGACCCTATGACATCTAACATACCTGCTCTGCAATATGTTTCATTTGCATAGAGAATGTACAAGAGCCAGGCTGGGAGCAGCTCATGGTTCATGCATTGCTCACTTACAGAAAAGAGCAGAAGCACCAGGCTTGCATCATGCACCCTCATGTCCTGGCAAGGAAAATCTGACATTAAAGGGAGAAGAAGCAGGGATATGCAGAAATGGGACCAGTCATTTGGCCTGTTTCCTATTCATAAGCCACAGGGAAAGCAGCTGCAGCTCAGAGAAGGAGCTGGCTGCTTGTAGAGTGCCAGGTGACATTTTGCTCCCCCAAGCTTCTGGTAGTGGAAGATATTCATATATTTACAACCCTTTCTTAAGGTCATCTCTGCTATGTCTCTAGCTGAGCTATTAAATATTAATTGGACTACTTTCCAAAAATAAAAAGCAGACCCCCTAATTTATTCATGTAATTAACGCCTCCCACAAACCAGGTGTCCTCCCGAACCAGACCAAATAAGCCATTTGCTCTTTACAATCCTGAAACATGTAATGTGCATTTGAGACTGATACACAGTTGCTTGTTCATTCTGTGTGCACAAGTGAAAGTAATTATTTGAGGGGGGAGAAAGCACCTTAAATACAACAAAAGTTATGCCCTCCAGGTGATGTAGTCAAACGTTGCCCCTCTCATCAGATAGTTCTCTTCAGTTTGTGCTTTGGATATGATTTTTTTTTTTGTAAGCACTTTACCTAGAGGGGTTTGAATATCTTGTCATAGATCATTTTGTTCAACAAGGCTCAATGCTGCTAAATTTCTCAAAGAGCTCAAATTTTAACCCACCGTTGTAAAGAGCATGATCACTTTCTGGTCGTATACAAGCAATTGTATTAAAGAACTTGGATTCTCACATGAAATCATAGAACCATTTAAGTAGGAAAAGACTTTTGAGGTCATAGACTCCAGCTGTAAACATATTTAATCATGTAATAAGCCTAACGTTGCAGTTAGTTCTGAAACTTAACTTCAATACCAGCACTACTCACATTAAGGTAAATATGTATTCAGTAATCACTGAACTGCACAGATTATTTGCAGAAGTTTGTCATGTACTGATTTACCCAGATGAATAACATGCCTGCTCTTCAGTGAGGCCAAGGAATTTGTGGAGTGAAAATTCTCAGAATTCGAGGTCCTCATTGCTCAGCTACCACCTAAGTTCAGAGACAGTAAAGTTCTCGTATCACACCACCCAGGAAAACTAGTTTTGTTTTTGCACTTGGAGTGAAGCACATCCACCCTGTCAGGATTTAGCAGGCTGGGAGACAGCTCATACCTAAAACTTTTGGGAATCTGTAGTCTAAGCAGTACTTCAACTTTATTGCCTCAGAAACTCAGTCTGTCAGTCTCAGAGCTTACCTTCAATACAGGTTCTAGGCAAAAAGAAAAAAAACCTTCTATTTTCTTTTGAAGGAGGTGACCCTCTTTGTCATAAATGAGTATCAGAGCACTGACCTAGGAAATGAGGCACACAGACTCACTTTCTTCCTCTGAAAAGGCAGATTCTCAACATCATCCTGCATCTCACCTGAAAATATCCAAATCATCAGACTTGGAAGGGGCATTAAGAGTTAATGCCTGATGCCTCCTCGTTTTCATGGGGTACGTAAAGGTTTGCTATGCTGCAGAGTTTATACCCTGACTGCCATAGGTGGAGGTTGTCATCCAGCGTGAAGTCCTTGGCTCTAGACTCTGCATACAAAATACAAGTTTGGAGGAGAGGACTTTGTGCACTTGAATTACAAACAGGAGCTGAAAAACCACAGCCCAGGGGCTTTACTGGGGCCTTACTACTCTAAGCAAATTAATCTTCTCTTGTACACTCTTTTAACTTGCCATCCTTTTCCCTAAGCAGCCACAGGTGGGTGACAGCCCCTTCTGCTAAGGAAATCATGGCCTCAGGCAGCTGCTGCTGATCCCTGTGGCATTTCCGCCTCCACAACACACCTGCTAAGTATTTGCCAGTCTCTTGTCTCTCAGCGAAGGCACTCCAGGCCCCTCGGCAGGAAATCCCGGTGAAGTTTCCTAGAGCACCACTTTCAAGCTGGCAAGAGTGTGTCCATGGCAAGAGGCCATTTTGGATATCACACTTTAGCTTTGTTGGAAATCTTCTGATCCAAACTAAACCCTACTGTCAGGCCGTGTATCCCCTGTGTTATCTAAAATGTCAAAACGTCAGCAAGAGGAAATCCACAACCCCTGGAGATTGCTCCTATCATGTAAGAAATATGTAACACTAAATCCTTGGATACTTTTTGCAGCATCCCAAAACAGGGTGAGCAAGGTGTGCTTTCCCCCTACCTCCTCTTATCCCTGAATAACTCAGAGCATGGTGAATGAAGCACCAGCCTAATGAGTTTTGCCTACATCAGGAAGCCAGGGGAATTAAAGTGAGATCGCTCACTGAATGTTTTCTGCTTGGTTAAAAAAGTAGAGCAAGTCCTTCTCTGGTGGGGAGTGGGTGGTGAGAAGAAGAGAGAAAGGAAAAATTTACCTGTATACTGAGCACAGGGAGATGTCTTTTGGTAATGCTAAACAAGGCAACAGAATCTTACTGAAAATCAGGACTGAGAGCACTACAACTCTCCTACCCCTTTCTTAGTTTCTGGTTTGCAGCACTGTAGACCTTGGCTGCCTAATTCTGTGTGGCAATGAAATCTAAAAGATGTTCTGCAATACTCAGTGCAGGCTCAAATCTTTTTTATTTTTCATTTAGACCTGAGCACCTCCAGAAATGTTCAGTGCTTAGGTTGAGAGGTATTGTAAAGTGTAGACCCTCAACTGACATAAATAAGCTCCATTAATTAACTTAATAGCAGAGGTAGCATTTTAACTATGTCCTGTTTTTTACCTCTAAAATGCAGCTTATAGTTAATTAGCTTTAGAAGTTTATTACTGTAATAAATAGCTTTAAAGATTATTATTTTTTTCTCCTCTACCGTCTTCTCTAATGACTAAGTTTTATTTCATTTATATGTCTTGAAGGTGACAATTTAATACACTTAACCATATGCAACATATTCCTTTCCCAAAGTGAGGACCATTTTGTTTCGGAAACCAAGGGTAAGCTAACAACTGTAGGTATCATTAAGCTCACGTTTATTAACGGTAGCTGCTGTAGACTATTAAAACTTTTTGGCACAAAACTGACTAAAAAATTACTGAAAATTTAGCATCCCTCCCACTCCCCACAGAGCTATCTGGTCCTTGTGTTGGAGCTGAAATGAAAGACTGAAACATCAGGTTTTTCTAGTGGCATGGCAGAGGGGGAGACAGACAGGAAGACAGTAGAACTGAAAAGATTCCATAAACAACTTTTTTTTTTTTCTGAAATACTGTATTTACACAAAATTGAAGAGTACAAATACTTTACTAAGAAGACAAAACCATTATAGTACATTCAATTTAAACACAGGCAGAACCATAGATGCAAAGCACAGAGGCAAAAGGTAATTGCATGGGGGGGAAAGAAAAAAGATCATCATAAAGGCCCCAGAGATTAAAAGCAGGAGGTAAGAGAACATTGTATTTGTTACGCAGCATCACCTTTCCTTGACTTCAGTGGGGTTGAACAAAACACTCTCCTTCCTCACTGTGGATGGTGGGAAAAACCCTGTCAATGTGCTGACTGCTCAACACTGATTTTAGAAAAGCTAACTGTGTACTTAATTTTCATCATGGAAATAGAGCTGTTAGCCTCAAAGAAAATTATATTTGTGTCTAATCACATGCTTATATGATTAGTTTGACCAGAAATAGCCTTCTCAATGCTTTATAGGGTCAGGTCCATTTCACATAAAAAATAGGAGTTCTTTACTGTCTTCTTTCTGTTTTTCTTAAAATATACTTTAGAATTGCTTTAATTTTCCCCTTATGTACTCAATTAGAAAATAGTAGTTTATTGAATGCCATAGAATTTCTAAATTTTAATAAATGTCTTTCATAATCAAAGGAATATGGTTTAAAAATAATTCCCACATTTTTCCAAAGCCTGTTTAGATTGAAAAAGAAATAAAAGAGAAAAATACATATAATAACAAAGCAGCTTTATATTTCTGGGTATTTGGCAGCAGGTCTGTTATAACATCTCTCTTATCTCTTGTTGTCAGTTAAAATCACCAGATTAACTGATCATTATTAAAGATTGTACAGTATTATGACAATCCACCATACATAGCCAATGCATGAAATATTTTACACATTATATATCCCTTAAAAAGAATTAATATATTTTAGCCTTTTGTTTGAAAACAGATATAGCTTCTGAAGTAATATATCTTAAACACAATGGTATCTGTCACTTCTACTGTCTAACTGATTTTTTTTTTTTCTGAATAGAAGCTTGCTTGAAGGACTACTAGCTCAGTGATGGAACTACAGTGCTATTTAACTAAATTCCATACATGTCTTCGTTACTGTTGCTGCAATTATTGTAATCACATACCACTGAAGTGCTAAATATTAGTAACTCAGATATGTGGACTTTGGTTATGCTTGATAGAATACTGGCATGTCAAATATATGTACCACTTCCTAAAGGCTATGTTACAATCATGATGCCTAGTAATAAATAATAATAACAATCTCAGATTCAAAGTGCTGACTCACTTGAGGCACCAATACAATAAATCAACCAATTAAAAGACTTATTTTTAATGTTCAAAACTAACAGCAGATCCTGGGCTGCCAAATTACATGCGCAGCACGGAGGACTCTGAACCTCTCCTTCCAGCGCGGGGATTCCTGTAGTCCCAGAAGACAATGGAATATCATGTCTGATATGGAACGCTCCAAAACATACCAAGTCTTCACACACAAAACATTAAAAGCTGTCTAAGCTCCTCTAAAGCCTCGAAAGGTTCTCTTAAAACCCCTCAAGCCAACTCTGTGCACCCAGGGACAAGGCTTTGCCATGTATTGTGCTTGGTTGCAGCGCAGGAGGAGCCTTTCATGAAAGTCCACGATGAAATGTGTAGCATTAATGCAGCTTTCACACCCTGGAGACACTGTCACCACTGTCAGCATGAGAGGGAAAAGGCAGCTTTCCAGCAGCAGCAGACACCTGTCTCCCTTGAAGGGGATGCTGTCAGTTTGTTCTGTGCAAGCAGTAATCGTTTTCAGTGTCGAGAGAACTGTTGTACCCCGATGAGGGATACAGGTCCCTCTTAAGTATCCTGTTGACGATGTTGATCAGAACTTTTTTGTACTGTTGACGTAAAAGTGAGTAAACAAATGGATCTGATGCAGCCTTACTGTAGGTGAGGCACTTGCTTATAATTCCCCAGTAGTAATTTATGGTAACGAAAGGAAGGAGCTCTATCAACCTGTTAAACATTAAAGAGAAATGGAAACACCTGAGTGTTATATTCACACGGAGCCCAGTGCTCAACTCATGCTTCATGAATCATTCAGGTAACACTTAGTTTCTTACAGTACAGAGTCCCTGCAGGAGAAGGGCCCTGTACTTGCTTACTCCTCACATTCAATAAAGGCAAAGAGAACTTTCCTAGGAAGGTCACTGGGAGACAAAATCAATTCCCTCTATGGGAAGAGGGAAAAAGTGTGCTTTCAATGGTAATGTTTCTGTGCATTGGAGATAAGAAAGTGCTGCAGTTCATTACTCACTTGCTGAATTTAGAGAGTTGTGCTGGTCAGTGGTCAAAATTTTGGTGACATAATTGACTACCTCTCTTCCAGGGCAAGCTTGAGATAGACACATGTGACTTGGGGCATGGAGACTCGCTGAACTCAGTTGCCTAAGTAGAGCTGTCTAGTGACACTTGAGATATTCGGATATCTCTGGCATCAGGCTGCTGCTTCTGGAAGGTCTGCTTTAGGTCCTGTAGCATATCTGCCAGCCTAGGTAAGGAATTTGGATACTATGCAGCATCTCAAATGACACCAGAAAGCTGGGCTAGATCACTGAATCCATCCCCTGAGACACAGACCGGTGAACCTTCATTACACCACTGCGGTGAATTAACATGGATGCAGAGTGGATTCATGCCAGACCATTGTGGTATGAAGAACAACCTGGCAGTGCCTCAGAGAGGTTTGACTGGCACCTGCAATCCCAGAGTGGGTTTAGGAGCACACCTACATCTACTCACCCGTGAAAGTTCTTGTGTGCACCTGGCCGACCACGAGTTTGGCCAAAGTAAACGAGGAGACAACACTTTTATCATCATTATATGACCAGTCAGCTGCCTCGAGACCTGTGTCTCCTGGTCTGTGCTTCACAGATGATCAGTGGCCTCAGCACCTCAGCTGAGAGGGTTGCATTAATCATGGGGGACGAAACTGCAACTAAGTTAAACAATTTTTCCACATAAGTGAGAGCAATCCTTCAGACTGTTCCAGCAAATGCTTTGCCCAGCTCGTCTGCAGTGGGAAAACCCTCCAGGAAGGTGGAAGAACAGGGTGAGAAATTTTTATTTTCTGTATATCTTTTGTAAAACCTTTTGCAGGAACAAGAATATGCTAGTTTGCTCTACTCATCCCAGAAGAAAAAAAAATGTACCCAGAGATAAAATAGCCCTTTTCTATACTCTGAAACATCACTCTTTGAAGAAGTAAGATCAGAAGCTTTCTCTAGGCTTGAGGAACCTTCTGTCCTCTTTCCAAAGTGCAGAGCTCCCAACTTGCAGGGTGTTGACTTTTGAAGCTATTCCAATCCCTCCTCATAGAAAAGCTGATTTATTACTGCTAGGACTGAACAGTGCAACAAGTGACAGGAAAATTTCTCATATTTATGAGCAAAAGTAAAATCATTCCTATGGCAAGTGCATTTAAAAAAACCCAGATGACTTCTGTTTGAAGTTGCTCAGAAAAATTTCCAGTGAATTCAAAAGAGAACAGGAAGACAAAAAATGTGAGAAATAAATGCACAATAAATTATACTAAATGATTGCTTAGGTTTATCCCATCCTGCACATCATCCTAAATACAAGAAATGTATAATTTATATTTACACTACTGATGTTTTCATAAAGACATTAAATAAGAAGAGTAAGGTATTTTTCAGTCATGAAAATAGATGTATTGCTATGTGTTCTCATTAATGCATTATGGATCCAAACTTAATTGCACTGAAGCCAACAGAATAAAAATTACACAGATGTTAATAAGATAAAGGGTCTGGCTAAAACGAATCATGCTTAGAAATACCCATCTGAATGTCTCTTAGTATAATTTTCTTGTTTTCAGTGCTGTTACAAAAAAGATGAAATTCATCTGTCAGCTCTTAGCGAACAGACGAATATATTGCTAATGATCCTAATCTCATTCACATTTCTGAAGTGAGGAGCAAATACTGAGCTCAAAACACAACCTGAGTCATCAGGCCTAGAGCAGGAAAACAGGGAGGATGTCTTTCACATTACATCCCAGAGATTGCTTCAGTGCCATCCCCCTAAAAACCAGAATGAGGGAAGAATGGAGAAACAGGCATGGCAGCAAATCCTCCAAACTCAACTCCATCACCACCTTTTATGCAGTGCTGTCTTGGCACTGTCTTGTCTTTGGGACAAAGAATCTTTCAGAATGCCCTCCCCAAACACTTCCCATTTTGCTGTCACTGAACCAGCTCAGTCCTTGCGACTGAGGCAGAAGCTGTACCTTGACACACACCTCCACAAACCAGCCCTCAGCCCCCTCTGCAGTGATTCAGTAGGTGCCAGTTTGTCACACCTAGAAAATGCACCATCTCACGTCTGCAAGGTCTGAAGAAGGAAGTAACTTCTATTTTAGAAGTTTATGGGAAATACCTCCACCCAGAAAAATGTGGCCATGTTTGGAATTTGCTGAGCTCAGTAATATTCAGATGAAAAGAAGATGACAAAATCCACTTTGCCTAACATAATTACATCCTGATTATGGCAAAAGTGAATAGAAAATTACTTAAAATGTACTGAACAGTGATAAATTAAGCTTTTAATTCTGTGATGTAATGTTAATATTTGTAATGATACTTTTAACTGCAGAAAAAATATGTGGTTATGCAGGCAATCAATTTCAATTACATGTTGAATCCCTTTCAACATGTAAATGGAAACTGAAATAACTGTCACTCTAAAAATTAAAAAACACTGTCTGTTTAGTGCACTGGCCTTAACCTATTCCCTACTCTTATCAGAAAAGGGCAGTGACAATGACCATAAATGGCCTATAAGTATGTGACTGCGTAAGATCAGAGCATCAAAGCTGGCCAGTTTCTGTGAGCTGGTGTGGCTGCAGGCACTGGCAGCTTGGTAATAACCTTGAGGAAGCCCTCACCAGAGGATTTTGCAGAGTAGTGCACCTTCCTCAACAGAAGTCAGTACTCTTCAAGGCTGTCCTGACCACACCATGAGGTGGGAAATATTTTTAAAAACCACCTGTGAAAGATGTAGCCCAATTTAGTTTAGAGATGAAAGGCTAAATCCCAGGGTACTGCAATTCAGTATAGTTACACTGACTTCCAGCTCACTGGTTTGTGCAAGATTTAAAAATAATAATAATATATTGTATGAAGACTACAAAAACACATAACAACAAAAATGCATGAACACTTAAAAAGGTGCAAACCACCAGGATGGATGCCTATAATTCTGTCCCGTTGAGGAACATGGTGTTTCCTATACATTTTAAACATCTAATTATTGGTTTTCCTGAGATATAGCTTTTACACCTCATAACAAGTCTGTGTTGTACCATTAGCAATATATTTGCAGATATTAATGTTTCCAGTCAGAAAGCTTATCTGACAAATTATCATCCTGGAGAAATTTGAATTATATCACCTCAGCTTCCAATAGCAGCAAGCTTGGCCTTATGCCTTAAAAAAAAAAAAAAAAAGAAAAAGAAAAAAAAAGACAAGTTAATTAGGAAAGTCTGTCTGTTTTCCTCTCTATTGCTTGGATTCTGCTAATAAAGAAGGGTGGCAAGTCTTTTAAACTGCTTTTATCTCCCACTGGCATGTAGTTAATTCCTGGTACTTGTCCTAAAAGCCACTTGCTCTTGGCAGAGGCGCCCAGACCTGGCTGCAATGAGGGAAGGAGAGCCAGACTCTGCCGGGGCTGCGCCCTAGGACTGGGCGTGCGGGCAGGAGTGGCCTGCCAGAGTGTGTTCGCGTGTGTGTGTGCGTGTGCTCTGCCCCTCAAAACCGGCCCCGGGTGTCCTTTTGGCTCTGGCACCCCAAAATTAGCTGTACGACCCCCCCGGGCATCCGTGCATCACAGGACATTCCGGTCCCACAAAGTCCCCCACCTCGACAGGGAATACTAACCTGGTGATAATGTAAGGACCAAAACAGATCACGAACGACCCTATAAAAATACTGATTTTCTTGGTAGCCCGCTGCCTCCTCCGTTTCTGCTCGTTCAGACAGCGCTGCTTCACACTACGAAGGCAAAAGAGCAGTAAGGGGGTTAAGGCAAGAAGGGAGGGGGTGCGACGTGAGGCCAAGGGACAGCGGAAGGACCCTCTCCCAGCCCGAGAGCCCCTGCGCCGAGGAAGGGAAGGGGAGCGGAAGGCAGACCCAGGGGAGAGGAGGGCAGTCCCGAGGGGAAGGAAGGCAACCCCAAGGGCAAGAGGGCAGCCCGGGGGAAGGAGGGCAATCCCAAGAGGAAGAAGGCAGCCCCGAGGAGAGCAGAGCCGCAGAGCCTCGGGACGATCGCACTCAACAAAGCAGCGGCTTAAAGGGAGCTCAGGCAAGTGGTAGTACCCAGAGAGCCCGATTAGCATTTAAACAGAGAAGGCTACAAATGCACAAGCCCCTGTTTCTGGCACTATTAAGCAGCGTCTGAAACTACAGGCAGAAACGCTCGCTGTGCCGCCAGGGTAGGCAGGAAGGGGTGCTGGAGAGGCGGGATAACATCTCCGCCCGGGGTAACTACCGCGAGTGACCCGGTGCTGTGAATCCGAACGCGCACGCATTACCTGGGGTGGATATCCACCAGCAAAACCAGAGTCTGCATGGTGATAATGTCTATCCGCTTGCAGTGGAACCGGGCAACTTTCAACACCTTTAAATAGGTGAAACACAAGATCACCAGAGACAGCATGAAACTGGTGGAGTGAAAGACAATGGTGAACACTGTAAACCTTCGCCGCTCTGTCTCTTCCTTCAGGTGTAAGGTGCAAGAGGCATAAACGCTGTTGTAATCTACCCATGAGTAAAACAAGGATACCAAGGGGAACGTGAGGGAGTGGAGCCACGAGTAGCCCATCAGTATCATAGCGTCCTTATACCGCATCTTGCTGGTGTAGCTTAAGGGGAACACCACGGCAATCCATTTGTCGATGCTGAGCGCTGCCATGCTCAGCATTGTGTTGGAAGTCAGGAAAGTTTCCAGGAAACCCACCGCTTTGCAGACGCAGCCGCCGAGGGGCTGCTGGTTCCGCAGGATGCCCAGCAGGGTAAAAGGCATGTTCAGGACGGTGAGGAGCAGGTTGCAGAAGGATAAGTTCACCAGGAAAACCCCGGCGACCTGCTTGCGGATCTCCGTACTGTAGACGAAGCATAGCAGCACCAGGAGGTTGGAGAGCAGAGAGACAACCAGCACCAGCACGAGGAGCAGCGCCAGCAGCACGCCTGCCAAGTCCATCTCTCAGCGGGTCGCCTGGAGCGGGCGAGGGCAGGAGGAAGGGGGCACCAGCGCCGGCACCGCAGCCTCGCCTG
>WBMZ01001295.1:0-32652 GCA_013400975.1 Atrichornis clamosus | reverse complement strand
CTCCCTTTTGTCTCCTGGGCCGCGTGGTTGCCTGCAGACGGAGCTGCCGCCATATTTCCTTCATCTCCCCACACACGTTGCCCTGCGGAGGGCACCATCTTGGGGGGGTATCACCGCCATTTTGAGTTTCTCTTTGCTCCTGGGGAGTATGTGAGATTTCAGCAGATTTTGCAACTAGTGACTATTACTGTTACTTTTTGCCTGTTGCTATTTCATTTTGTTTAGTAAACTGTTATTTTTTTCAGTTATATCCACTCGTACTTGTTTCTCCTTATTGGTGGAAAGGGATTGGTTAAAACTGTAAGGGGAGGTAACTCATTTTCTAGTGTCCACCCCTTAAAATTGTCTTAAGCCAAGACAGGGCAGGCAGGGGATGGATCAGAGCAGAGCCTGGATGCAGGGTCTGATTGCTCTCCCAGGTGACTGTACCTGGCCCTGCAGAGCATTTCCCTCCTGAATGCCTTTTTACAGCTTTTTGTCCCAGCTGCAGCCCCTCTGGTCGTGTGGCTGAGGAATATGGGCTGACAGGGTCCACAGGAGCTCGGGGTCCCCACAGTGCCATGGGGCAGTGGGAGCACTCCAGGGGCATGACCATCACCATCCCTCCTTCACACCAACTCTGTCTGCAGCAGGAAGCAATGGCTGGGAAGGGGCTGCTCCAGTTGGGACAAACATGTTCCGCCCTCCATCCCTCCCTCCCCAGAAGCCTACTGCCTTTTTCAGTGTAAGAAATTACATTTGCTACTATGGAGAATATGTGGTTTGTTTTTGAACTTGCTTTTCATTCTTCTCCAAATAAACCATCCACCCTCTCTGCTCCCTGGGCTTGGCTCTGCTGGGGAGGTGTCAGAGATGCCTCAACAGTGGGTAAATGGTGTAAGATGTAAAAATCTGCACATTAGTGTTCTTGATGGCCAGTTCTTAACATCCCCATAAATGTCTACAACTCCATCATGAAGCACAAGTGGAAATTACTCTTTAATTTTTACCAGCTTATTAAGTGATGAAAGCAAATTTTGTCTACTGAGGTTTATTGTGTAAACTTGAGGAACATGAAGTGGGAGGTTAATGGGGTCTTGACTTTGGCTTGTTCAACCTCTGCTGAGGGTTATAAATCCAGGGTTTATGGAAAGGAACTGTTTGCCAATAAGTAGACTTAAAATAATGCATGCATGGAAAAAGATAGGTGTGAAAAGTGCTATCTAGTGTTATCCATGTCTGAAGCTACACTGGACATTTTTTGATCTTGGAGGAAAGCTAAAGTTTAGCCTAGATTTTAACAGCACTTTGCTGGCCGTTAATGGAGGTGGCATATTATGACAACCCTTCATTTCTTTAATTGCTGACTTGAATTTACATTTGTTTACTGAAATGCTGAAATGAAGTGAGTATAGTAATCAAAAAATATTCTTAGCATATTTGGTGAAAGCAGCTGGATAGTGGGAACAGGTTTTGTGACATTTGGAAGAAACCAAGATTTTTCTTCTTTTCATTAAATTATTTCTGTCTACAAAATGTCCCATTAAAATCCTTCCTTTTTATGAAAGGAAGTGAAATCGCTTTTATGGGTATTTCTCTACTGGGTTTATGTTGCCTCAAGACATCAGCATTACACTAGAGGCATCACAATGGTATTTTAACTCCAGGGCACCTGCTGTTAATGTTTAAGTTGTTTCATTACACCATACATAGTAGAAGCTGTTTTAAGACAAATCACAAAGAATACTCACATATCAATATTTGAAGATCTGGAGACTTGTACTGTAACCAGCTCACTACTCTCTTGCCGGGAATTCAGCTTGACCAGTGTGTATGTAAGGAGTTCACATTGCTTCCCACATACAGTATGGAGATTGGAAAATTACTGTCAATTTGCTGATTCTGAGAAAGTCTATAAATTGGTAAATAATTTTTTTAGGACAGATCTTTAAAAAACTCATAGTTACTGCTGGTCTTTGAGCTACACAGACCTGGCCAATACTGGTCATCAATACAAGAAGAGATAGCACCAGCTAGGCACACTGAGCCTGGGTTCATCACAAGCCTCTGAGCCCTTGTGCAGTTTAGTGTTGATATTGTGGTGTTTTACTGAGGCAGTCACATCCTGCAAATAACGTTTTCTTAAATTGCTCTATAAATTTGAAATTGCTCTTGAGGTCTTGAAGGTTTTTGTGAAAGCTAAGCCATTCTTCATGGATTCATCTTCTCCATAAATTAGGCTGAAGCTCAGGAGTGCACTTCATTAGTGCCTCAATCACACATTTTTCAAGTGGGATGTTTTCAATGCAAATGTCATGGATTCAAAGAGATGTGTTTGGTTAAGTTAGAGCAAACCTCTTCAGTGACATCACTGAAAATCTGTAGAGTCTTAAAAACAGGCAGCCTTCCTGCTGGAAGGCTGTGTGCTTTCCATGTGCAAGAAGCATTTTCCTCCTTTGTCCTTCCAGTACTGGCACACTGAGGAACGGTGACAGGACTCTGTCAGGTTCCCAGGCACTACCCAATATCAAGCAGGTAGCTCCCACAACCTCTGTCACGAGCAACAACAGTTTCCATTTTGAGAGGCATGAGGGTTCTAGCAAGTCACTCCACTAAGACAATATCCCAAAGGGGTATTCTCTGTGTGTATGTGTGCATGTGAGATTCATAACCTCCTACTTAAGAATCTGGCCAGGTTCGGCACCCCTGGTACTACCCTGGTAATGTCCCTCAAATTGAGAACTTTTGCTCTCCCTTGATGAGCTCTCAGGGAATCTGTTCTCAATATGGCTTTGATTGTCAGGAAAAAAAACAATTTGATTCTTCCTTATGCCTCAGCTGCCTATTAAATTCATATTAAGACAGATAACATCACAGTTTGTAAAAGTGTGTTAAAAAAATTGAAATGTTATTTCCTACCAAAAAATCAAACCATTGAATATCTTCTTGATTTAGATCTGAGACACTCATCGGAGAACCTTCAGAGCTGGTTTGATGCTGCAGGCATATTGGCACAACTCTTTTGTTTGGGCCTGGTTTTGCATACAGCATCAGAATCAAATCCAAGCACCTGTGTCCTGGCAGCACCCCAGGGCATCCATAGACAGGCTTGGACACTCTGATATGTGGTGCTGACATCAGTGGCTTTCACCCCTTATATTACCAAGGCATCGCAGTATTTGACAAGATGTGAGTTATAGGTACATTTACCAAACAAATCCATATTTCTCTTGGCTCTGGCACTGTATTGAGAGACAATGCTGGGGAGGAGTTACTGCATTCCAAGGCTTGGAAACAGAGCACAAGGTTTAGTAGTGGCTGATTGTTTTGCCATTAAACGTAGCTCCTGTTCCACATCTGGGTTGAATTAGAGTAAATAACATGTTCCCTTCAGAGTAGGCTGCTGTGGCTGCAGCCCTGGGCAGTGACACCTGTAATGTGTGAATGTAGAAGTACCATGATACAATTTCAAGACAGATTGCTTTGTATTTATGTGGCAAACACGGAAATTTAATGTTGCAGTGTTGTGTGGGGAAAATTTCTGATTTTACAAAGTACTTATGATCTTTCGGTAGACCTGCCAGTTGAAGTCAGATGTAAAGGAGCAGACACCAAAGGGAATCTAACAGCAGCCCAGGAACTTCTGTGACACTCTCTATTGCAGCAACTTTAAGAAAGTGAACCCAGCAGTTTGGAGTTGGAGATGGCTACGTTGCCCTTATTGTCCTTTCCTCCATATAAAGGAGAACTCCTCCGTAAGGGAGAGCTGCTTTGCAGTAGAATGTAGTGGCAGGTGTTTGAAATGTCTTGAAAATACACACACACTCACTTTGAAACTTCAGTTCACAGTGTCAGATGTAAAATACCTTGCATGTTACAATGCTTTTTATCAGACAATAGTTTAACAACATTCCCAGCTCAAAAAATTAAAATCAATGACATGTCAGGGAACAAACTCTAGGGACTGAAGACCATTTTGGTGATTGCTAACTCAGTGATGATTTCCTGTCTAAAGTCAAAGGGATCAATAACTCCAGTTAGAAGGAAAGTCCTTTAGGGGAAGGAGAACTCATGTCAGAGGAACTCTCTGGCCTCTTTAAGTAACAATGTTTTATAGATCCAACAAACAAGCTATTCCCAGTCCAGTAAGCAAGATTCCTCAACTACAGGTAAGGTACAGCAGACATTAATTTAGCTCAGTAATGTGGGTAGCGTATAGTACCATTCACGACATTACAGAATTATTTTGGCAACACTTCCCATTCCAGCCTGGCTCTCCACAGGGCAACTCACAAAGGAGGATCACAGACTCACTGTCACTACGTGACAGCTTTGGAAAACACCAGGTAGAATTCATCCCATGTGATTGGATAGAATCATAAAGTCATTTATGTTTTAAAAGAACTTTAAGATCATCGAGTCCAACCATTTCTCCAGGACTGCCAAGGCCACCAGTAAACCCTGTCCCCAGGTGCCACATTCACACCTCTTTAAAATCCCTCCAGAGATGGTGACTCCACCCCTGCCCTGGTCAGCCCATTCCAATGCCTGACCACCCTTTTAGTGGAGAAATTTTTCCCAATATCCAGTCTAAGCCTGATCTGGTGCAACTTGAGGCTGTTTCCTCCTGTCCACTCACTTGTTACTTGGGACAGGAGACTGTGTCCAGGTAGACCATATCCACAGCCATTCCCTCATTCACTGAGTGGGTCACCATGTCATAGAAGGAGATCAGGTTGGTCAAGCAGGACCTGCCTTTCATAAAGTCATGCTGGCAGGTGTTTCCCTTCTGCATCAACTGTAACAGGAGGGTTTTATCCATCCCAGCAGATCAATGGCTGTGTGAAATGTCATCACATACGAGTGTCATCCCTGCCTGACTAAAACCAGACAATGTGAAATGGCCAGACAAATCTGGTAGGTCAACAAATGGTCAGAGTGATGAGTCAAGGTTGGTACTCAAACCGTGGGACTTGCTTTGCCAAGCCTGATCTACCTGGGGCTGATGGGGTCTATCTGACAAAGAAGGGAATAAGCATCCATGGTCTGGGACTTGCCAGACTAGTGAAGGGACTTTAAACTAGGTTTGTCAGAATAGGGCATCTATCCATCCCAGTTCTGCCAGTCAGATGTCAACACCTGTAAAGGATGTCCAGAACTGTGCAAAGGCATTCCAGATATTACGGCCAGGAAGTTGTCTTTACCTGGGGCCTGGTTCAGGTGCCTCTACAAAAACACATGGAGTTTGGGGAACAAATGAGGCACTCAAGACACACACTGTGTGAGTGTGATATCATTGGCATCACGGAGGCGTGGTGGGATGGCTTCAGTGACTGGAGGATTGGAATGGAAGCTTCTAGGCATTTTAGGAAAGACGGATGGTGAGATGAGGAGGGAGTGTAACCCTCCATCAGTGACCAGCTGGAGAGTGCGAAACTCTGCCTGGTGAAGGATGAGGAGCCAGCCAAAAGCTTGTCAGTGAAGATTAAAGAGAGGGCAGAGACAGGGCATGTTATAGTGGGGGTCTGCTACAGGCCCCTCAGTCAGGAGCATGGTGTGGATGAATCCCTCCATAGGGAGCAGCCTCACTCTCACCAGCCTTGGTCCTCCTGTGGTACTTTAACCACCCTGATATCTGCTGGAGGGACCACATGACAGGGCACGAGCAATCCCGGGGGTTCCTCAAATGTGTCAATGACAACTTCCTTACACAAGTGATTGAGGAGCCAACATGGAGAGGCGCTGTGCTGGACCTTGTGCTCACCCACAGGTAGGGGCTGGTGGGGAATGCGATGTTCCAAGGCAGCATGGCTGCAGTGACCACAAGATGGTGGAGTTGAAGATCCTCAGGGCAGTGAGGAGGGCTGGTAGCAAACTCGAAGACTTTGGTCTCTTTAATGATCTACTTGGTAGAGTCCTGTGGGATAGAGCCTTGGAAGGCAGAGGGGCCCAAGAATGCTGGCTGAATTTCAAGGATCACCTCCTCCAAGCTCAGGAGCAATGCATCCCAAAAAGGAGGAAATTGGGCAAAAATGCCAGGAGGCCTCCATGGATGATAAGGAGCTGCTGAGCAAACTCAGGGAAAAAAATACCTTCAGGAAGTGAAAATAAGGACAGGTGGCCTGGGAGGAATACAGGGAAATTCCCTAGCATGGGAAGCTAGGGATAACGTTAGGGAAGCCAAGGCCTTCTTAGAATTCCATTTAAGGATATTAAGGATAATAGGAAGGGCTTGTATACATATATCGCACGCAAAAGAAAGACTAGGAATAATGTGGGCCCTCTCCAGAAGGAAATGGGAGGTCTGGCTGCCCTGGACAAAGAGGAGGCTGAGGTTCTCAACAACTTCTATGCTCCAGTCTTTCAACAGCAAGTACTCTAGCCATGCTGCCCAAGTCGAGAAAGGCAAATGCAGGAACTGGAGGAATAAAGACCCTGAGCCCACTATAGGAGAGAAGGAGGTTTAAGACCATCTGAGGAACCTGAATGTGCACAAGTCCATCGGACCTGATGAGATTCACCTGCAGGTCCTGAGGGAGCTAAAGTTGTTAAGTCACTGACCATCATTTTTGAAAAATCATGATAGTCAGGTGAAGTCCCTGAAAAAGGGAAATATAATTCCCATTTGTAAAAAGGAAATGTGGAAGATCCAGGGAACTACAGACCAATCAGTCTCACCTCTGTGCCAGGTGAGATCATGGAGCAATTCTCCTGGAAACTATGCTAAGACACAGGGAAAACAAAGAGGTGATTGGTAACAGCCACCACCTGATAAACACCATCACCTGATAAATTTGGTGACCTTCTATGACAGGGCTACAGTGCTGGTGGATGAGGCAGAGCAGCTGACATTGTCTGCCTGGACTTGTGCAAAGCGTTTGACACTGTCCCACACGACATCCTCATCTCTATATTGGAGAGACATGGATTTCATGGACGGACCACTTGGTGGATAAAGGACTGGTTGGATGGCTATACACAAAGATCTGTGATCCATGGCTCGTTGTCCACGTGGGGGCCAGTGAGGAGTGGGGTCCCTCAGGTCAGTACCAGTGTTGATGCTGTTCCACAGCTCTGTGGGTGATGTGGGCAGTGGGATTGAGGCACCCCCAGTCAGTTCCATGGTGGCACCAAGCTGTGTGACGCAGTCACACACTCGGGGGAAGGGATGGATCCAGAGGGACCCTGATGGGCTGGAGAGGTGGGGCCAGTGAAAACCTCTGGAAGTTCACCAAAGTGAAATGCTGGGTCCTGCACCTGGGTCAGGACAATCCCAGACACACCGGCAGCTTGGGCACAGAAGCGATTGAGAACAGCCCTGGGAGAAGGACTTGGGGTGATAGCAGATGAAAAGCTGCCATGAGCTGGCACTGAGCGCTCCCAGCCCAGAATCCAAGGGAGTCCTGGGCTGCATCCAAAGGAGTGTGCCCTGCAGATCGAGGGAGGGGATTTTCCCTGCTCCCCTGAGACCCCACCTGGAGCACTGCAGACAGTTCTGGGGCCCCCAACATAAGAAGGGCATAGAACTGTTGGAGCAAGTCCAGAGGAGGCCACAAAGTTGATGAGAGGACTGGAACTCTTTCCCCACAAAGACAGGCTGAGAAACTTGGAGCTGTTCAGCCTGGAGAAGAGAAGTTATGTGGAGACCTCACAGCACCTTCCAGTATCTGAAGGGGGCCTAGAGAGAAGCCAGAGAAGGAGTCTACATCAGGAACTGTAGTGATAGGGCAAGGGGGAATGGCTTCAGAGCAGAGTAGGTTTGGGTTAGATACTGGGAGGAAATTTTTTACTTTGAGGGTAAGACAGGGTGAAACACTGGAACAGGTTTCCCAGGAAGGTTGTGGATGCCCCAACCCTGGCAGTGTTCAAAGCCAGGTTGAAAAGAGTCCTGATCTAGTGGGAGGTGTCCCTACCCATGGCAGGGAAGCTTGGGACTAGGTGATCTTTAAGGTCAATTCCAACCCCTTAACCCTCTATGATTTTATGAGTGCAAATCAGAGAACACTTCCTAAAAGACAATGTCAGAATATCTTTAAATGAAAAAATGGTTACTGATAGGCTGGGTGTTTTGCATTCACATGTAAATGGTAGTAAATGTCCTAACTGGGTCACCTCAAAACTGTTTCCTCCTAGAGCTGTTGATTGCCTTTGTCTCAATCAAGAGCTAGCAATGAGCTGCATGTGTTTATTGAATGCTGCATATATTAAATGCCAAATATGGTTTCAATTTACATATTGATGCAAAGTATAAATTCAGTGAAAAGGTCATCTGCAGCAACTCACTTGTTGCCTCATAGAATGAGTGAGAAATTCTGTCCCTTGATGTACTAGGAATGTACTAACAGGGCTCCTGCACTTGGTGGCTGCCCAAGGGATATTCCTATTCCTGAAGAAGGGCGGACAGTCTTTGTGTAGGGACAAGTGCTGAAACCGCTTCCTGATGTAGTGAGGAGGAGGCTCAAGAACCCTTGGGATGTGTGGGTGACAATTCAGGAAAATCTGAGAGAGATGGTGTATGGAAACTATCCTGCTGAGGAAGGCGGTCAGCTGCCAGCCTGGAAGAGGCCTCAGCCTGGAGTGTGGTAAGTGCTTACAGCTCTGGGGCTGATGAGTGAGAGAGAGGGGCAGGTTTCTGAGTATGAGGCTGTGTGAAGTAGCTCAAGTGTTATTTTTCTTTAATTCTTGGCACCTGTGTCTTTGTGACTTTTTTTCCTAAATAAACCTATTGTGTGTGGTTTAAATGCATATCAAATGTTTTGAAGATAACTGACTTAAGTGAAGGTTGATTTTGGAGCGGTGGGAGAGCTCTGTTGTGATGGCTGTAGTGGTGTTTAAAACTGATGCCCCTGACTACTCATGCAGAGCCTGGAACCATGGCACGTTCCCAATATTCAGAAGGCAGCAGGATAGGTGCCCACACAGGCTGCCTCAGGACCTCATAGTGTGAGAGCCAGAGAGGAAAAGAGTCCTTCTGGTGCTGGGGTAGGGATGTTCCCTGGCCCTTGGGAAGTCAGAAGACACTTGTGCAGTCTGTGTTCTGTGGCAGAGGTGTGTGGCAGGCAGCCTTGGGTTCGAGAGGATTTCTACATCTTCTTCTGTGCACTGTTCTGCTCAAAGTGGGGAGCACTAACACTGAGTTTCCTCTTCAACTGCCACTGAGAATGATTCTCCTGCATTTGTTTTAGCCAAGCATTTCTCTAATGCTACTAAAATGGATCATCTTGGTTTTTCCCTCTGATCTCACAGGTTCTTTTCTCACCATGCAAATATTGATCTGGAATCAGCATAGGCCTAGCTCTGCTCCCACATATCTTGCAGAATAATTTAGAAGAAGTGCACTTAAAATTACAGTTGTTTTGACTACCTCATCGTGAATATGAAATGACGGTTCTTCTTAATGAGTGCTATCAAATCACTGGCTTTGCATAAAATGCCTTACCCCTATGGAGGGATATTAATCTATGCCTAGCACCTGAAACGGGATTTTAAGTTTAAAAGCTGTATCCAGATCTCTATATTTAACTCTTCCTGTTCCAGGGATATTCAACTTGTCAATCCCTATACTACTATTTTATGTAAATCCTATTTCAGGTATTTGTTTTTAAAACTTGGTTGGACTTATGCAAAAGGCTCTGCATACTGTAAGACAGCTTGGTTTGGAGGCAGACAAATAGAAATACCTCCCACTGAGAAGTGCCAACCAGTAGTTCAGGACATGTTCCACAAAATGTGCGAGAGATGATCACGTCTCAGTGCTATTTTCCCACTGTGACTAAGGCCCCCTTCCAGCCCCCCCAGCCATCCTTGCCAGTGCAAAGCACTGTAACTCAAGCATGGAGCTATACCCACAGATAGGGATGCACTTAGCAACTGTGATTCAGTCCAGCAGATTAAGATAATGCATTCTATCTGTAAAGAAAAATATGATTTTAGTCTTCTGCTAACCTTTTTCTTTCTGAAAGGGAGGAAATTTTCTGCACAAGCTGTTCCTCTCCTCTGAGGGCAACAGCTCTGCAGATGATAATTCCAGAGCCTGTACCCAGCCCAGATAGTCCTTGGGGTCAATGAACTCAGAAAAAAACACTTCACTTCTTGCTCCTCCGTGTGCCACAGAGACCTCAGTTCAGCTAAAGATTCCTCACCCATTCTTGATCACATGCAGTGATCTTTCTTGCAGCAAGGGCTGGTTTCTTTCTCTGATGGAGGAGGAGCACTTCTAGCATTGTTGGGAAGCAGGGAATCACTGGGATTCTTCCTAATGTCATCATTACAACAGGGAGAATCTGCAGAGACTCTGCAAAAGGAAGGACTTTTGCATGAAGGTTACTGATCACTGTAACAACCTTCCTTCTCTGGGGAAACAAATAGATATACCTGGAAGTGAAACTCAAGGGAGCCTGAGGTACTTTATAGGCATTGTTTATGGAAATCAGCACCCAAAGAACAGCTATCAGGGAATCTGTCTTTTTGTCACAAGACTTTGTGACATGGCTGGACATGCTGTGGGACACAAAATGAGAGTCACAGGGCACCTACTGCCAGCTGTCCTTCTGGCCCTGGAGAAGGAGGGAAGCCAGTCTCTGCTCTTTTGACCACCTGGAATAAGACAGGGCTGTTGTCCAAGTTTGCAGGGACAGCTTTGTTGGAGTATAAAAAACTCTAATGCTGACCTAAAGACCCAGAGCAGTAGAGTCCCATCAGATTGGGTAGGAGCTGTAAGACCTATTCTAGTGGCAGGTTTTTCCAGTTTTTCCTTTTTGTGAGGACCTTTCAGAGCTGGACAAGGAAAGGACTAGTAGGCTGTGTGCTCTGGGGGAACAACAGCCTGTTAAGGAAGCTTCCCAGTCTGACTATTCATGAGACTATCTGGCTGTCACACTTCCAATGCCAGAGACTTTTACTGCTGGTATCAAAGCCCCTTCACAGCAGCGGCTCCAGTGAGCCCACAGGTGCCTTGCTTGACTCCCGCACACCCCCTCCCTCACAGTCTGAGTTTCCTCACAGGTTCCCCCCACAGGGCAAACATGCAAAAGTCTGGTTCTTCCTCCCAAGCCCTCGGCTCCTGCTGTGCCTCCCAGTGTCCCTCACCCAGCTGTGCCAGCTCTCTCAGTGCCCTCAGTTGGCACATCACAGCCACTTGTCTCTCTGGGCTCCCACCCAGAGCTTAACTTGCATCTCAACTGTATCTCACACTGCAGCTGCAAACGGGCTCCTGCACCAGGTGTGTTCCTCAATGAGCCTCCTCAGGCAGCAGGTCAGCATACATTTCCTCCAGTCACCAGACTGTTCCTAGCAGCTCTCAGGAGAAATCGTGGTTCAGGTGGGTTCAGGTTCACATGACTTACCCTAGAAGGTCGGTTGATAGTGAAAGGGGTCTACACTGGGGGTTTGGTTCATCATGGAAAACATCCATTCTCTAGTTTGGTGGATGATTTTCAGCTTCCTGTGAAACCAGCAGGCTTTCATGATGAGAGTGAGTTGTGAGCTGTGTGTTCAGTGAGCTGTGCTGAGGATCCAAAACACATCCTAAAAGCAGCAGCAACAGATGCAATACATGCCTTATGAAGAATAAACTCAATATCCTAGAGTGAAGATGCCAGAGGAATCAGGGCTATAGGATATGAGGCTGGAACTTGATCTCTGAAACTCCAGCTGGATGGCTTTCCCCTCCAGGATGGGAGGCAGAATGGAGTGCTGTTAGTGGCCCATCAGCTTGCAGGCACTGACCACTGGACAAATATTGAGAGGAACATTGTTGTTAAAATTTTGTTCTAACCAAAGTTTTACTGAAGATCTAGGATGAGGGAGGGAGTCACTATTTTGGGGAAAACAATAAAAATATAAGTAAAGTTTAATGCCACCAATTTTGTCCTGCAACACCATTCTAAAATGGAAGCCAGCACACAGGAACATTTTATATTTGTTTTTATTGTTAAGTTTGAATTAGCTATTGAATTTGGTGCTAGTCAGCAACAGACCAGATTGACCCCAACCTAGTAAACATAAATATATTTTTGTCTTTTTTTCACCTGTGATTTTTGAAGTAGTGATAATTTTAAGGCTTTCTGAAAATGCAAAAAAAAAAAAAAAATTGTTGGCCTCCATCCGTGCAGAGAGAAAACACTTGAATTTCATGTTTTCCAACTAATGGGAGTAGTGAGTCTTTCCACACCAGAGTCAGCTTTGGCAGTGGGCTGCTGTAACACACAGGTAGGATATCCAGGTTGCTCCCCTTTATTGTGTGCTTTGTCATATTGAGACACATGCTTGCTTCTTGTGAGCTGTGTTTCCCAAAATAGCAGAGAGAAAGAGAATCTTTTGGCCTGGAATTTGCACACAGAAGTTGAACTGAGGGTGCTGAGGACCGGCTGCTCTCTCATTCCATTGTCCAGCTGCCTCTGCCGTCTGTCTGCCTGCCTGCCACGAGCTTTTCTTTCATTTCCTCCCTGCAGCAACCACTGTCAGTCCTTGAGAGCTGTCACTTCATTTTGTGGAGCTGCAAGTTGTTTTCCACATTTCTTCGCACCCAGTTGTTGTCACTAATTGCATCCAGCCATCCACAGCAATTGCCTTTTAGGCCAGGAGGTCTGTGCTAAGTTTCCACGCCTGGCACAGTGACACTCGCCCTGAGGCTGAGTGCTGGCTTGGCTGGGCAGTGTCCAAGAGCTGGCACCCTGAGCCAGGATGCTGCAGGGCCCTCAGGAGGAAGGAAGGGCACGGGGTGCCCTACACCCAGTTATGTGTGAGGAGCACTGGGATGGCCGTGGGGTTTGGTCACTTGAATTGTATCGATTGTATTGTGTGTTGTAAAGTAACCTTACTGACATGAGCACTTAAAATCAGGGAGTGATTAAACTACTGCACAGTAAGTTAAGAAAAAAAGGAAATTAAACCCCCAGAAACTTCTCATTTACTGCAAACTCCGGAACTTTGAACAGCTACATCCCTGAGAGGAGTTTTAATTTTTTTTCTCACTTTGATGCTCTTATGACAGAACACTTTACAGCATCTGAGCTGTCCAAGAGTGTGAAATGGGATTGGTCTTCGGGATTGTAGAAAACACAAAGTAAAAATGAATTCACTGGAGATAGTTTAGTTCCTGTAAGTTTCTCTATAAAGATGCTTCTCTCAGTCTCTTAAGATTATACTGCTGTGTCCACAGCCTGTGATAACACAGGAAATGAAAAAATGGTGGTAGCAGATCCCAGGCTGCTTATTGAAACTCTTTTAACTGTCACACAAAAACCAAGGGAGCAGTATACTCAGAGGAGAATTTCCCAGTTTCTCAGAAGCACAAACATCACTGTAGATTGGGCTATGTTTGGTGCCTGCATTGGGTAAAAGAAAAAGTCAGGGGGTTATTTTGTTGTTTTTCCGGGGGCTTAATGTTTCTTATAAAAATATTTCTAAAAAACATCATGAAAAGCATCAGGTAACTAGTTTTTGTTCCTTGTCTCTGTGACTGGAGTCTCCTGAGTTGTCAAAAATGTCTGGGAGTGATTATACAAAAATGTACCTTTAAAATCTGTAACAGCAAATCATATTGTTTGAGTCTCCTGTAAAAGCAGTTGTCACCATCTGTATTGAGAGAAAGAAAAGCTAAGTCATAGCTATGGCCCTGCCCCAACTGTTCTTTGGTCAGCTGAAGACCTGAGGAATCCCATCTCCAGAGCTGCCCAGATGCACTTTCACGTTTTTATGAAGTATTTCATACTCAACATTTGTGGCTGTTACAGGCCTGGGTGCAGAGAGATTTCAGTTTCCTGACAGGCGTCTGCGTGAAAGCAAGGCTTTCTCAAGGACGCTGCAGGAAAACAATTCAGAAGTATTGTAAACTATGGTCTTGTTATGAGACCAAAGAAGAAAATATATGAGGTAAGAGTTACTGGGTCCAACCAATCCCTCTGGGGGGTGGCTGGTCAGTGAACCAATGACCTTATGTTAGTCCAGCCTGCTACGGTATATAAGCACCTTTGTAAATTAATACGGTGTCGGTTTTATCATCTACATAAGAGCGTCCGTGTTGTTGGTTATCTGCTTGCTAGCGACAAACATTGATGTCAATACAGAAATGGTGCTGCAGGCACAGTTGAATTGGATTTAACTAGACTGTAGGGAATTGCCTTTGGTGTAGTCCCTCCTCCTTCACCCTTATCCACCATCTCAATTCAAGGAAGAAGAGTTTCCCTGGGGTAAGGAAAGAGTGAGAAGATAAAGTTTCCAAGGACTGTAGTCTCCAAACTCTTACGTCTCTACTAGTCATAAATTATTGGTTGATAATGAAAATAATTGGATTGTATGTTGGGTTAGTTGGAAAGCAATATTAAGGACAGCCTTTAAAACTGTATGGGAGCTGTATGATTTTGCTTGGAATAGGACTTATGAATGGGTAGTCTGAAAAAAGTTTTACCCTAACAGTTACAAGAGGTATAGCTCATGCAATTTAACCACTCACTTTTAGGAAGATCTTGCTTTCACTCGGTTTTCTGCTACCCATCATTGCAGCATCTCTAGGCCTGTCTCAAATTAGTAATTAGGCATATGCTTGGATCTCATCAGCTAGAAGCCAAGTGTATCCTTAAGCACCTGGAATACCCTTGTGCCTGAATGCTTTTCTAAATGGGATTAACCACATGGAATAAAACCCATCCTGTAGCATTTCAGTATGACAATTTCTTTTTGGTGCAGTGGACTCCCAGGAATGCTGGAATGAACTGTGTGTTCACACATCATCTGTGCCCTTTAAACAGGTAGTTCCTGGTCTCCACAATGTTGTGTTTTCTTCATTCCTGCTCCCCAGAGTGCCCTCATAGCCAAAGATGTTTAGTTCATTGGCTGTGTTAGTGGTCAGACATGAATGACAAAATTTCCTGTAAGCTGTGAGTAGTTAACTCCAAAGGAGTCAGGCAAGGAAGAAGCTGCTTTGCTGTGCTTGCATAAAAGTTAGGATTTGCTGGGGGTGATCCTTGCTGCCCTACTCAGATGTTGCAACAGATAGGCAGAGGGTATCTGCGTTCTCTGGCTCGATAATTTGTTCAGGAACGGCCATCAAAGAGGACTTCATGGGGTAGCTGTAAGATCGACCATGGATCCCTGTGTCCCTAGTGTAACACAGGCCCTCTGAGATGGACTGTCTGGGTGGTATCTTCTTTGTCATGTGCCAGAGAGGCCTGTGGCACTGGCTAAGCATAGCTTGCATATACATGTGCAGAGTACTAAAATATCACATTACTCTCTGTATCTAAGGTAGTGGTTTAAAATCCTTATAAATCTTATGTACTCTCTCCCAAAAGGAGAGAAAAGCACTTTTTAGGATATTCCTTAGGAAGGGACCAATGAATATTTTCAACAGTTCTGACTTGGATGTCATTCCAGTGCTGTGCTAGAAAGAGGACATGGAGCAAAACCATAAAGGGACCTTGGGAGTGCTGCTACCTGCTGGCACAAATGGCCTCTTGGAATATTTCTCTTCTTCCTACATCCTCATTTTCAAGAGCTATCCTTTCATCTCGTGGCAGCCTGCTCCAGTACACATTCACATCAACCAACACTTGTAACCTGTCAGTGCACTCTCCATTATACCTCTCTTTTGCCCTAGCCCGTTCTCTTCCATGACCGCTACCCTCTGTACCCACTAGAAGATGCTCTGACTTAAATCCTGCAACTGCCAGGGACCAGCGTGGTGCAGGAAGTGTCCTGTAGCTGGGACAGGCACTGTGATGTTCTTATCATCTCTCAGCAATCCATTCCATTGCCTGTAGTTACTTTTGAGGGCAGAAATTCAATAATGCAAATAGGATAGAATGCTTATGACTATATTTGCATGTTTTAACATGCATTAACTTCATTTAAATGAAAGTTATAAATGCTTAGGCTTTAAGCCTGGCAAGGTTGTGATATGAAACAAGCCTTGAAGGATGCTCTCCCTGAGCTGCAGACCAGTCAGCCTTGGCTGCTCCAGCTTGGTGGCACCCAGAGCTGCGCAGGGCTCAACTCTCTGCCCTTTAGCTCCTTCCTGCCATTATCTGGGCTTGCATTGGCTGGGGGCTGGGGAAATAAATAAAACAACAACAAAAAGAGAGAGCCCTTGGATGCCCTACCTTCAGCTTCCTTGGCTCTGGCTTCTCTATCCCTCTCTGGCTCCTGCCTGTTGTGACTATGCTGAGCCCACCTCACGTTTCTCTCTGCTGCCATCCACTGAGGCACCCTGGGGTGTGTGTATTGAGGGTTTCTGTAGGAAGGAAGACAAGGTTTTTCAAGGACTGCACATACAAAGACCCAAATTTATTTGTGCAGCAAAATAATGCTAACGTAGGGTTGTCCAAATAGTCCCTTTGAATTTTGAGTGTTAATGTGCAAAGTCAGTATAGCACAAGTTGGGTTCATTTATGCAGCAGCAGAGGAGAATTCCTTATAATCTAACCTAAAGTCGTACGGTTATCACCATCTTTTCTTTCCTCACGCAATTCTCCTTCCCTGCATCTGTGGGCTGGCAGGGCACGATGTGTGTAGGGCGCGGTGACAGCAGGTGGCAGCAGGATCCCGTCGGCTCCCGGCATTAACCACAGGGTGCGGGCTGGGAACCTCCGCAGCCGGAAAAGTGCGGGTGGAGCCGGGAGAGCTGCAAGGGCGCGTTTCTGCTACGCACAACGCACTGCGCCTCTCCTTGCTGGGACTCCGGGAATCTGCGGGTGTTCCCGCTGGATATGCGCTGACCGGCAGCCCTGGACACCCAGCAGCCTGGTGCTGTTACAGCGGGGTGGAAACGGGGTTTGGAGAGAATGGCATTCCCGACCGCAGTCTGACTGTGGCTCTTTGCTTTTGCCTCCTGACAATGGCACCAATGCCACTAGGTGGGGATAAGAGCCGTTTTAGGGTTAGGGTAGATCATCCTTCCCATCACTTACTCCGGCCGTGCCCTCCAGCAGTGTTTACTGCAGCCCGTGTGGGTGGGGGTGTCTGGTTGCCAGAGTGCCCGGTGGTCAGAGTGCATAAATTAAACTCGATTGGTGATTGGGGGGGTCAGAAGAATAAGATAAATTCTCTGTGTCACCTTTTGTCCATCCCTGAGCTGACTGGCTCAGCACAGCTCTTGAGACAGTGCCATGCTGGCCTCATGGGGCTGGAGCACAGAGCTGGTGGTGTTGGTGATTTGGAGTGACTCGAACCACGTCGGAAGTCTGTGTCCAGTCAGTGCTGAGGGGACCAGCAGACAGTGCTCCCTCACCGCGGGGCAGCTCTGTGCTGAGCAGGAGGCATTTCCCTTCCAGCTGCTCACGTGCAACTGCAGATCTGAGATCTTGGGCACAGGGAGTTCCTGTGTTCTGGGGTGTAGCATGTGCAGCTGGAGTGGGCTGAGTATTTCAGACACTTCTGAATACAAATGTATTTTTATTGGCTGATAATATAGAAATTAATGTGTTTTAGTATGAAGTCCTTCTGTATCTCATTAACTAAGGTTATATCCTAAATGGTAAAAAGTTTTGTATCACAGTAGAGAATCATTTCCATTACCCTCTGAATTATGAATTCTGAATCATTTCTAGATATATTTCATTATTCATAACAGCTGATCCAGATGTCCATTTCTATAATCACAGAATCACAAAATGTCTTGGGCTGGAAGGAACTTTAAAGATCAACTAGTTCCAACCTCCTGCTGTGAACAGGGACACTTTCCACTATCCCAGGTTGCTCCAAGCCCCATCCAACCTGGCCCTGGACACTTCCAGGGATGGGGCAACCACAGCTTCTCTGGGCAACCTGTGCTAGGGCCTCAGCACCCTCACAGGGAAGAATGTTTTCCTAATATGTAACCTAAACCTCCTCTCTTTCAGTGTGAAGCCATTCCCCCTTGTTGTGTCACTCCATGCCCTTGTCAATAATCTCTTTCCATCTTTCTTGTCAGCACCCTCAGGTACTGGAAGGCCACAATTAGGTCACTCTGAAGCCTTCTCTTTTCCAGGGTGAACAATCCCAATTCTCACAGCTTTTCCTCACAGCAGAGCTGCTCCATCCCTCTGATCATCTTGGTGCCTCCTATGGACTGGTCCAGCAGCTCCAGGTCCTTCCTATACTGGACACCCCAGAGCTGGAGGCATATCCAGAATTTAATATCCATCTGATCAAGGAAGTATCCTATCTCCCATCCTCCTCCTGTAATTTTTACTCAATATTTATGTAGGAAGCATTGGCAGAGCCTCCTAGATCCAGGTTCTGTACAGCAGTGAAGGACATTAGTTATTTTTCATTTTATTGTCTGTATGTATGAGTATATCTCCTATGTTTAGATAAAGATTTCATCTCTTATGTGGCCCCACATACATACCATGAAAGCAGGTAAGAAGATACACAGCAAAAACTTGGGGAAAAGCTCATCACCCAGCAAGATGCCACTAAATTCTTCTTGAGGTTATAGTATTTATATTTTCCTTTTCAGAAAGACCATTACATTATTCTTGAATAATATAATGTTTACATTCCCATTTTCAGAAAATGGCAGATAATATTTATTTTTTATATTATAAGAAAAATAACCAACAGACTATCCTCTGTAGTGTCAACAGCCAGTCCATCTACTTGTTGGTATGTCAGTGGCATGTTGAATCTTGTAATTCCTGTAGAATTTAATGAAGAAAAAGTACCCTGAAAGGGAGTACAAGAATAATACGAAACAATATTTTCAATGGAAGATGAACAAAGCAATATCAGGTATCATGGGCTTCTGTAGACTTGTCTTTATGAGTAAATTGCTTATCATTTTATGCTGACCTTGACACAAACAACTGCATTAAGTCACTGCCTTCAGAGTATCACATGTAGTAGAGAGGAGAGAGCCTGGTGTGGGACTGTCCCTTGTGGAGGAGGGCCTGGCATGGGACTGTCCCCGGTAGAGGGGAGAGCCTAGTGTGGGACAACCATTCATGACATTCCCACCCTGGGGATTGATGCAGAATCATCCTTTGCTGTGGGGTCTAGGTCACCTCTGTGCAGCCAGTGGAGTTAGAAATCTGGGAAACTCAGATATTTCCCAGAGGTGGGATATTTCGATTGGAAAGGCAGCCTGCCACCCAGCATGGGAGAGGCTCTTCTCATGATGATTAAACCACCATTAATGAATTTACTGTGTTTTGGCACATGGAAAAAATGTTTCCCTTGAATATTTTTCACCCAAATCTCATTCTGTAAAGAAAACTGCTGTGAGAGTGATGTGAGGGACATTGCTATAAAAGCTCACCTGACTCCACTTGATAGTTTGGGATCCAAGTACTTGCTTCCATGACAGGAACAGAAGTTCACTGTGTGGCTGTTGGCTTTTTACTTTTCTTCCTTTTGAAAGGTCAATGAAAAGTGTACAAACCCCATCTTTCCCAGTCTGCTTAGCTTTGGGCTCAGTCATGTTTTAAACAATGCTGGAATACTTTGTTGTGCTGTAAAGCAGCAGTGGAAGGGAAGGCTAGGGATGGGGGGCGAGACTCAATGAACACACAAAACAGTACTTTGTAATAAAAAAGACAACAGACATTATGTTTTGCCCTTTGGCAGTGCAACCTTTTTTAAATTAAATTATCAGGATGAATAAATGCTCTTTTAATTATTTAAGGACTAGGAAAACAATGCAGTTAAATAATTGATTATGCTGCAAATAGTTATTTTAACTCTAAGTACTGTAAAATTTTTCAGGGATCCATTACTTATTAGCACTTTTCAGTGAGAGATTTTTGTAAAGTTTGAAGTTGTAACCCCAAATATTTATGTTGTTTTCTTGCAGGTAAGTCTGGATTGGTCTGTTTGAACTGTGCAGTTTGGGAATGTAAGCGAACAAAGTAAGCCTTCTTCACGCTGTCCCAGCCTGTTAACAAGGTCAGAGTGTTGTCTTTATTTTTGGGCTCTAATATGGCCAATTAAAATTAAAATTGAATGGATAGTGTAATTGCAGATTGCTATGGCTATGCAGACACAACCTGTGAATGTCACAGAACAACTATGTGCACTGAGAACTATTAAGCAGGCTACTGTTTCTCTGGCCCATCCTTAAACTGGGACGGGGTGGGGACAGTATGAAATACTCACGTTACTGACTTTTTAAAGGATAATACAGCTAGTTATACTATTTTTTCATTCATCATTTTAACGGGTTTTCTAGTTAAGACAGATTTCCAGATATAAAACTTTCAGTGCCTTCACTTGAATAGGGCCAAGTTAACAGGGCATATATGAAAAGCTTACTTTGTGGATTATTCCGAGCTGATTATCTTTTATTAATCACCTGGAAGTAGGACCTTGCTAGAAGTCAGTAAAATGCTGTTATTGGACTGGCATGCCTTGCTTCACAGCCAATCCATGCTCTGCAGCACTCCTGCCAGCAGCAGGAGTGCTTCCTTTGCAAGCTTCCGAGTACTGGAATGAGAGGGCTCCATTGTGATGGTGACATGTTTATTGGGTCAGCGTCGAGAATTATTTTCTTTGAACTTTTCTTCCTCTTTTTCCTTCTCCCATTATCCCTAGGAACAATTACATTCATGTCCTGTCAAATCCTAGTGTTGTCTGTGTAAATCAAACTATACCTTCTTTAGAAATCCATACTATGAAAGATTCTGTTGTCCTAATCTATGATTCCTGTGCGTGTGCCAGTAAAAAAAATCTTTCAGCAGTATTTCTGTATACCCCTGTTCTGGTATCTCTTCAGATCAGTACTATCGTAACGCAAATTGCAGAACAGATATTGAAGATCAATATGCAGAAAATGGTACACAAGGCATGTTCTCTTGCAGTCATGTGTGAATTTTAAACATGTTCACTATCGAAATACAATTTTTTTCATATTTCAAGTAGACACAGCAAAAGCTACTGACTGTCCTCAAATTAATTTAGTGGTTCTGCACTGCTCTAGATTTTACGTATTTGGTTATCTGTTTCAATTAGTATTATTTAGATCAGCCAGCAAAATGTCATATGAATGCTGAGAAAATTCTTATGCTTGGCTTTTCCCCTTTTCCTTTTTCCTTCCCCATTTTTCCTTTCCATTTTCGCTTTCCCTTTCCCCTTCTGTTGACTGATGTTAGGATGGTTTTTATCAACTGAGAAAAGATGCCATATGCTCTTTGCAGGTGTGTCACCACTACCCTTTTGAACATGAAATACCAAGGGAGTGTTTTCCCATGCTAGTGAGTGCCTCACTACTGAAGTGAAGCTGAAATTTGAGGTCAGCAAAACATGTACCTGAATTCACATATGCTACATTTCTCTCTGGATTTTTTTCTCCTTAAAGGTGGCATTGGCTTTGGTCATGCTCACCTGTCTGTTTGATCATCCTAGATAAAACAAACTCCGTACACATTCACATCAGTTTTGAACACCTTCTAGCTAACAGTTTTCTAACTCTGGATGCATCCTGCACTTGCTACAGACCAAGCCATTCAACACGGAAGTTTTACACTTTAAGGCTGATCCTTTGAAGCCTTTTGATTCCAACTACTCATTTTTGGCTTTTGAAATCAGTTTGGTTTCCAAAACCTGACTGAGCAGATTCTTTTCCTCTGCAGCAGTTATCAGCCTCTGTGTGCCATTGACTCTGCCATGACATGCAGTACTTCTGTGCCTTTTAAACTCCAGGTACTAAGCTCATGCCTCGGGTACCTGGCTATATTCCCCCTCTACATTCCTTAGATCCCTCCTCAACCTTGACTTGGGGAGTTCTGCACAAGGAGCAGTTTCCACACTCCTTAAGCAATTTATTCATTGCCTCCAAGAGCAATAAGCATCACTTTGAACCAGTACACTGCACTTTAATAAATATGCTGTAGTGTAACAAGGCTGTGTAGTGTATTTTAAGGAACTTTGGAACTATTAATGACAGAAGGGTTGAATGTGAAAATACCACCCATCACATCTCATAGCCATGAAAAGCAGACCTGTATTTCAGCATTTCTGTTTGAAATGTATAAATGCCTCTTTCAAGGGTTTTTAGATATGAATATGAATACTGCCAAATAAAAAATAAAACCTAAACATCCAATGGAGCCAAAGTTATAAGCACAATTTTGGAAAGAAGCTACCATTTAAAGAAATACACAAAAAAACCCTTCCTGCAGATTCACTGAAGCCAAAATTGATATTCAACTCATATGATCCTTCCTTTGGATGCAGGAAAGATGCTGAGGATTTTGGAGAGAAGTTAAAAGGGAATGCTTTTGAAAATTCTGTCCTTATATAGCCAGCATCTGCCCCAACATATCTCAGAACTCCGTACTATGGAAGTTTTCATTAGGTTTTAGAATTTCATTTTTAAACTCTACATCTTCTGCAAGCCTCACATAATGAGCAGTCTGCCTTTGTTGCCCTCAGACTAATGATCATATACAAAGAAAATTATTCTGCCTGAAACCAAAATGAATTCTAAACTCCAGCAGGCTAGGACTGCAGTTACCTTCAGTAATGACCAGTTTGTGTGGAGTCTGTGGAAAGCTGCACTCTCGACTGAGACCTGGGTAGGCTGTGAATCAAGGAGCTTGTCTAAGTGAGAGTTCTCCCCATGAGTGAGAGCTGTTGTGGGAAGCATCTTCTGCCGCTCACCTGGTGGCTGTGCTCAGAGGCTCATCTGCAGTGCTCCAGAACTGTCTGGAACAGCCTTTGGTTGGTGATTTGTACCTTCATGCTAATGTTGAAATCCTCCTTGTCGTTGTTTTAGTAGAGAGGAGGAACAAGACAGAACCTCTTGCTCTTGGAAAATGTAGAAAGGAGAGGCTTGTGATTAGACTTTTGATCAGGCAGGTTGTTGGGAGAGCACCACTGGAAAAACAACAAGGAAATTCAGCAGAGAGAAGGGGTGGAGTCGTACTTGTGAGGTATTTGCAATTTTAGTACATGAAATGAGTACATTTATTTCTCATGATTAATATCAAGTCAATATTTATAAAGTGGAGTTGGAACTAGATGTTCTTTAAAGTCTCTTCCAATGCAAACCGTTCTATGATTCTGTCATTCTGTGACAGGTCTGGTCTGTATTTGTCCATAAAGAGAACTCTGGCTGTGCAAGATCTTTGGGCTGTTCTTGAGGGAATGGACTGCAGAGTGTAACACACGTAAAAATGCATAGTCTTAAACATAGTCTTGAATGTATTTGTTTGGGGTGTTGGGATTAGTGGAGGAGCCGTGCAGTGAGTACCTTCAGTCTTGCCTTAGGCACAGCACAGTGCAAGACATTCCATGGAGTGTGACATGACCTAAAAGATATTTTTTATGATATTTTAAATTTTGCAACAGAAATTGCTAACATGGATCGGAGGGGAAGAAAATAAAGGTTATAAGATTAAAAATATACTTACTTTTCACAGTTCTAGAACCCAAATGGCACTTGCTATCCCAGATAAAGCAGCAATGGTAGTTTAACCATAGTTCTGTTTACTGCACTCTTTCTCTTGCTATAGTTCTCCAAGTATCCATGGGCCAGGGAAACGACTGTGCTCATATTCAGGTATAAAGAATTCTCAGATTTTGAAGGAATTGAAATATGTAATCTGTGTTTAATTGATGGAACTGTTTGCTCAACTTTAGTCATAGAGGCAGAATGTCATGCTTTTGCTACTGTAGATTTATATATTTGGCTGGCATGGTCTTGAAAGCACTGATAGGATGGAAGATGCTCAAGAATGAAATACCTTACATCTCCATTAAGCAGACTCAGCTACCCTGGCCTTGAAATGCCAGTCAATTCCCTGAGGATTTTCTAGGTGAAAAATCATGCTGATGCTACGTTAATGGACATGGCATGAATAGCAGAAATGTTTTCACCTGTAATCCTAAATTGAAATATAAACTGAACAACTTTAGTAAAAACACAGAGGAAACATCAGGCTGTTCCTGGTTTTCTGCTGCACCTCAGTGGCTGAGAAGAATACTTATTGCCCCTGAAACAAAACTGCTATCTGGAGTCAAATGACTCACCTCCTGAAGGTAGGGATGCTTAGTGGAGTTCAGTGGCTTAAATTCATTGTGAAACACACTGTGAAGGGGAAGAACAGGGCCTTTTTGATTATTTCTGGAGATTTGTTTTACATTATTTCTCACTGCTCCTTTTCCCTTAAAAATATCTCCTCATGTTAGAAAAAATCCTGATGAAAGAATTCTCCCTGAGTTTCTTGTTTGTCTGTACTGCTGATGATGGAAAGTGGTGCAGCATCAGGGGGTCTGGATAACCCACTCATTTCTGAAGACCAAAACATGATTCTGACAGTAAGTGTCTGAAAGAGAGAGCATGTCTTAAGATTTCTGTTAAGTAATTCATGTAAAAATTTAAGCTTTTTATTGGAACCTCATACCACCACGTGTTCTTCAAATATTTTCTTCTCTGAGGTGGAGTTGAATGCTCAGTAGTAATTTATGTATTGAGGACTACATAGATTTTTTTAATAATGCCCTATTAATTCAGGGAGCCACATCATGAACATAGGCCCAGCTCAGTTCTTGGCAAACCCACAGACAAATCTGGTTAGTTCTAAAGCACTTTTTCTGTTAAAAAAAGTAAAATTGCAAATTCTCGAGCATAGTTCAGATTTTACAGGACTTTACTCCTATCACAAGAGGATGAGGATTACACCAAAGTTTCTGAGGACAAAAAGACTTCCTGTGTTGGGATGACATAAATTTAGGTCACAGCATCACTTCTGGTCTTCTGAAGAGCATGAAACTGGCGTCCTGTGTCCTGGTGCAGCTTCCTCTCATGACAGAATACTCTCTCTCAGGAAAGACTAGATAGGAATGCAAACCCTGCTACTTGTGATCGTGCCTTCCTTTCAGGTGGAGAATGTACATTCCCGTCAGTAATAACACATCCGGTAGCCTCTGATTTTCTTAGATTTGCTAATTCTGCTACCTGAGTGTTGTCTTCAAATGAGTTCCTGTATTTCAAATCTCTCTGAGCATCTCTTCTCTTCTTTTCATCTTTGTTCTCTAAAAGTATCACTACCAAAAAAGGTGGAAAATAACATTATGTAATTAAAGTTTTTTTAGTCTCCTGTATGCCAAAGGAATGACAACATCCATGCAACCAGTAGATATGCATCTGTGATTTTTGAGAACTTTCAGATTACTGTCCCTCTGCTTTCTACTTTAATTCTGTTATTTTCTGAAAAAACAGAGCACACTGAGCATAGCTGCACATTCACTGGTGCCACTCAAGTTGTTATGAGTGTTTTGCTCTCAATAAATGCAATATTTTGCTGTTTGGAAAATGTTTGACTGTGGAAAGAGAAATATTTTACACCAAGCAAAGTGTAGTGTCTTGTGGCTGGGAAGTGTGGCTGTAAGGCAACCTGTCTGTAAAGTCTCATTTTTCTATTTTTGATAGACTCATGCATGTACACCACCAGCTTCTTTTGCCTGCTTTCAGCTGGATCTCAGCTGACTTCAACCCCACAATTCAATCCATTTGCATATTTCTCTTCTTAAGCAGAAGGGCCTTAAGAAGGGATGCCTCTGTCCCATCCCATGGCACTGTATTCCCTTTTCTGTGTTTCAGTTTCTCATCAGTAACTTGTTTCTTCCTGTAGGCATCTCTCGATATTATCACAGCATGCAGATCTTCAAAATTGTTCTTTATGTAGGTCTGTGACATTTCATCTCTCCTTGTTTATCAGAGCCAGAAAGTTTAATATGTGAACAGATTGACCCTGTGATGCACTCGTCGTGACAAAACAATTTCCTAATTCTCTAGAGGTTTTCTACATCTTCTGGATGTCTGTCTCTGTATCTTGCAGAGATGGTTGCTCAAAAGCAATTGTTTTGTGTTGTATTTGATCTGAGCTGAGAAGTGTCAATGAACCTTATGCATTTATCTACATTCTTCAGGAAAGTTTATTTTTGAGAAGTCTCTTACGCACAATGTATGTAAGTATTAAACTTTGGCTCACAAAATTCAGGAGTGTCTTTTACTCTGAGTTTACAGCCTGTTAATAGTTTAGTCAAAACCTAGGAATGGCACTTGCCCAACCAGAAAATTTTTAGGGCTTCTAAATAGGGTTGAAGCCAACTAATGCTTTGGTAGGAAGTGAAATTTTAATTTGAATTAGTCAAGAATTAATCAATGCATGAGGGAGTTAGGCAGTTTAAAGGTAAATGTACCACCAGGAAAAGCTGTGGGCACAAAAGTAAAGTTGGAAAAGTGATTTCATCTCCTGTGTTGATTGTGTAACACAATGGTTGGAAGTTTGCCACTTCTCTAAAGCCTGTTGAATTTGCTTTTACACATGAGAAAATTAAATTTGGTTGTTTTGTCTTTCCAGTCACCTTGTCTTTAGAAACCTTTCTGTTTCTATTGTCTGTTTTGAATCAATAAATGCTGTTGTTTGTTTTTTAGAGAGAACATTTCTTTGTTAAGGAGGAATTCTAAGAAATTGGGTAACATTGGACAGTTCACCCTCATTTCAAGAAGTGAGTCTGAAAACTGGGTATTCCAGTGGTCCTGGGGCTCAACATCCCTGTGCCTTTCTGCTGTCTTCTTGCAGGTGTCAACCCAACTACAGTTCTTTTGTAAAATATATCTAAAATACGGTTGGTTACTACGTTTGCACACTTTTCATTCAATGTTCTTAGAGACCAGGTGTCACTGTTATCAGCCCACATGACATCCACTAATCTGCATTGACAAAGACCAAACAGCACATTCAGATTCCCCCTGCTGCAGACGTGTGTGTTGATATGTATTGCATGGAACAAGGCCTTCCATTTCCCTGGGTTTCTGGTCAGGCATCTATAGGAGAGCAAGTGTCTCCACTGACACTTGCATATTTCAAAGCACATCTGGCACAGCCTGGCACAAGACAGGAAGGGATGAGTCAGCCCCTTGAAACTGCTCTCAGAGAGCAAATGATCTCAGTGAAATGCTCTGTTGATGCTCTTCATCCGTGAGTGCCAATTTCAGCCAGTATTTCAGGAAGTCTTTGTTAACTCAGACCCAGAGCACTCCAGCAGTGAGATTCTGGGGGTCTAAGTGTGAGCCTTGCCTGCATATGAAAATCATGATCAGACCTGCACTTTTCTTTGGCACTGCTCCATTCCCTTATTTTCAGGTATGCTTTGTAAACCTCCACAACAATTCCTCTCCCTCCTTGGTATTTATGCCCTTTAAATATAAATGGACAGTTAACACCTTTTTCTGAGTCAAGTTATAAATATGTATTTTTAAAAATATATCTCTATGAGTCTGCTCTAGCAGTCTTGTGGATGCAATCTTGTCATTCATGTAGATTTAGAGGATCAGCTACTCCACTTCCATCTTGCTGAAAACTGCTCCGGGATGGAGCAATTACTGTGTGATAGGTGAGGCCAAGATGTGAATTTTGGTGACCTGCTGGGCTGCAGAAGGCGTATTTCAGTATCTTGTGTGTAGCTGAATTTACAGCTCTAATTTCTGAAAAGAGAAAGGGAGAAGGTAAAAATTTGTCTGAAACAATTTTCTTGCAGAGCAAGTCTAACAGCAAATGCTGTAAGAGAAAGAGTGCCTCCATACAGGAGACAAGCCAGGTAGCTTTCAGTGCAGTCTACTTGGCAAGCAACATATTGCATCTTCATTTCTTGAATGCTTTGTCTGGGCTGTGTCATAACAGGCTGCCTTCAGACACAAGACATGTCTTTCAAAATACTGCTTCAAAACCAATATAGTGTTTGTGCCATTGACAGGTAATCTTTCCAAAGCTCTTAATCTACATTATCTGACATGATATAGACTAAAGTTGCTATTCTAGAGAGCAGTTATCAAGTATAAGGTTTGGTTCCTTCAAGAGAGATTTTGAATTCTCTGATAAAATTGAATCAATGGGGAGTTGCAGCAGATTTGGAAGCTTTGCATCAGACCCTAGTTCTGCTACTCTTAATGGTGACATTGTAGACACAATCTTGGTTTTCATCAACCCTTTGAATGAGATAACTTTGAATGCAAGCCTGCACCTGGTGTAGACATCCCTCTCAGGAATGGAGGAGACCTTGGAAAGTAACTGGAGAGCTGAGTGGAAGTCCTGCCCCTGGTGCCCCCAGGACTTGTGAAGCAGAGGTGGTGCTGGTGGGAAGGAGTCACCTCCTGCCCTACCACCACATGCATTGCTAAGCTGGAGTTACCTCCCTTGAGGGCTGGGAGGGAGGGGCAGCTGTCCCTTGGTGGCTGAGCCCAGAGGCTCAGGGTTTGCTGCATGTCCCAACAGCTGTGGACAGGAGAGTGGCCAGAGAGCAGCGGAGCTGGCACCCGGCACTGCAGCCATGGCTGGGCACAGAGGCTGCCATGGCCAGGCACTGGAATGGACTCAAGTCTTTGTGCTACACAAAGCAGCTCCTTTGGCCTATAGGACACTTTTGGCTGGAAATTGGATACATTGGATACATAGTGCAGGAGAGTTTGCAAGATGCTGTGTCTTCAGGTGTAATTCTCATTTTTCCTTTTGAACATGATTTTGTCATGATGATTTTTTCCTCAGTATAACCAGAAGTCAGAAAGTACTTTTACAAATGAATGGCAGGTCAGACGTAGTGGCCAAGCTCTAAGTGATCCTTGGGATCAGCATGTGGTAATGTCCCTGCAGCTCTTGGCGGGCGCACTGCTCCAGTGGCCACATGGCTTGCCATGTGTTCCAGCTGCAAGCCAAGGGCAGGATTTAATCTCTGGGCTGGTCATTTTCTAAAATAAGACCAGGAAGATGAGAGTGTCATGTAATTCAGTTAAAGATTAAAACTGATCTTGATTTTTTGCAAGTATGTCTGTCTTAAGATGGGGGTTTTTTTTTTTCAAGGAAGCTTCTTGAAATGACTTCCTACATGATAATCATAAGTTGGGTCTAAAATGTAAAAGAATGCAAAATGTTTCTTTCTTGTTTATCACATATGACTTGTTGAGGTCAATCCAATGATGCTTCTTTGTGTTTACTTAGACAAAAAATTTGCCAAACTTAAAATTACACCAAAATTCTGAAAACTTGCTTTATTTTTCCCCTGCTCTTCTCTGCACTATGTTGGAATTTTTCTCATACTATTAGCACCATCTGCCTCCTTTCTGTAGCAGAGATTGTCTGTGTTGGGTGTTTGGGACCCATTGTCATTGAGCTGGAGCTGAGGCTTCTCTAAAGCTCTGTCAGTGTGAGAGAGGCGAAGCTTCAGGAAAGGAATGGGAATGCTCCAGCAGTGCTTTTTCAGGCATATCCCTGACAGCTGTACACACCTGTGCTGGCTGCCTGTTTTAACCCTAATTTCATGCTTTGTCTGAAATGACAGGTTTTTACACAGGGAGGCATGTTTCATGTCACCTTTACATGTTAACTTGTTACAATGTGAGAGTTTCAGCTGCTTTCCATGCTTGGTGTTATCTGTCCTTGCTAAATCCATGAGAGCAGAATGGCTCTGTATGATTGGGGGAATACTGAAGAGTGATTTGGGTGTTTTGTTTTCTGCTGTTGACTCTGCCAGGACAGGCTCCATCACCTTGGTCAAGTCCTTCATCACACCCTGGGTCCATGACACACCTGCACCCGTGGGAATGTGCGGCGACAGGGGCATGGACTTCACAGGGTGCACGCAAAGGCAATTTTATTTCTGACACACAGGGTTTATATACTCTTACAAACGCAAGGGCTTTCACAATCCTCTTTGTCCCCATGTAGGTAAAAGCAAACTCACNAGGCCTGATCTAATCACAGTTAATCTCGGTGCTTAGCCCAAGTCTCCATCTTATCTTATTTCCTCAGAGGAGGGGTCTGTCAGCTTCTCCCAGGGTTTAATTTTTACCAGGGCTAGGAGATCACTGCTGCTATCTGCATTCTGAACCCCCACAGGAATGGTTCATGGAGGACCTTATGGAGCATTGGGTGCTGCTGCTGCCTCTGAGCTCCCTTGGTGCTGCTATGCTGAGTTCTGCTCATACGTGGTTTTCAGGCCCTTGCTTTCAGGTGCAGGAGGCCAAGGCAGCTTTGAACAGCCTCTTTAGAACATGGGCCTTGCTGTAAATAGAAGTTTATTACAGGTGTTAACTGTTGCTTTGGAATTAAATGTGGAATAATCACTTTGGAGATCACTGGAACATAATCAAATCATGGGGTTTTTTTCAGTGACACAAGCTGGAATTTCTCTTCAACATTTACCTGAAAATGAAATCTCTACTTGAGATATCATAATTTATTATTTTATCATTTATTTAAACCGAGCAAGTTCACATTGCTTCTGAAATCAAAACTGTAAAAAAGAAGAGTTATAGGGGAAGTGGTGGCTGGCCTTGGGGGTTGAGAAAACACCTTGCAGGTGTTTTGCACTGCCTTTGCTGGGATGAAGCATTAAACTTGCTTGTTAAAATTGTATTTCAGCATTCACTCTGCTGACTGTCCCTGGATTGATTCACTGAACACTGTTGATAGGGTTATATTAAGAACATGGTTAGTAGACTGAAAAAAATTAAAATTATACTGTCTGTATTAAGGATATGAATAGGAGACTTTAAAAAACCAAAAGTCTGGGAAGGTTTATCTGTGAGACACTGAAATGTTAAAATACTTCCCTGGACACCTAACAAATCCTGACTGTACTCTTTTGTTATACCATGCATAAAGAAAGAAAACGACAACTCTTTTTTTGAAGACTTAATTCCCACTTGCATTAAATTCTTACTGCATCCTTTAGTATGATCCTATTAGAAAAGAATTGTATTGTTCTATGTGAATTTTATTCATTGAATAAATTGGCCTGAAATTGATCATTATCAGCATTTGAGAAAATACTGAGAGCATTAAAGAAAATATTGAAAGAGCTGAAACTGACACATTTGCCTTAACAGAGCTGTATTTAAAAAAGATGCGCACACAAAGAATCCAAGGCATAATGAAACCTCCCACACACATCATGGAATAAAATATTTATACTGTAATCATTCTATTAATAAAATGATGGATCAGCCAGTGCCTGCTGCAACAAAACTCAGCTGAGAGCCTGGTTACTGTCTAGATGGGGCAAAGCAATGTAGGAACTGAGGAGCAGAAGCATATGGACTAGCTTGGGAATTCCTATCCTGAGTTAGCTGTGCAGTTGTGTAATAGCCTGACTTTCAAAAAGTCTCTCATGGCAGCTGGCTCTGTCCTTTTATTTCTGGTGTGCAGTGAAGGTCCAGGGGCAGAGGGAAAGTCTGCAGCCCTGCTGTGCTGCTGCCATCCCTGGTGGATCCCTGTCAGTACTGGGGGCATTCTGCAGTGGTCTCGTTTCCAGCTGTTGTTGAATGTAATTCTAAGACCATCAGGGATGATTTGGCTTGATCAGAGCAGGGCAATCTCAGGGGCTTTGCTGTCAGTTGCTGCCCTTGTCAGAGTGCTGCTGTGATGCCAAACGGGTCATCTTCTTCTCTTTGGGCTTGGCCCAGTTTCCCTGGTTTAAAGAAACAGGTGACAAACCAGGAGGTTTGTGTAGGGGAGAAATGACAGGTAGAAATGAGAGGAACTGTTTATCTGCACTGTGAATGGGCACTGTGGGGCCAAATCTTAGCTGTGCCCTTAAGGGTAACTCTACAGGAAAATTTAACTAACAAATAGATATTGTCTTGGTGCTTTTCCTTATTGGTATCCTAATTCCCACTTTCTGATGCACATGTGAGTTGATTTTGAGCTCTCTCCTTGTTTGTGGGAGCAGAAGGGAGACGTTTCACAAGTGTGGTGATGGCACTGGCATGAGCCATTTATCTGTGTGGTCCCCAGCCTTATGCCCAATACACTACTTGCCAGAGGCAGCTTGATGCCCAGGTCTGCCCCAGTTCAAACTTTAGTGTCAGACTATGCCAGGCACCCCAGCCTTCCTCCTTGGACAGAGAGGAGGAATGTGGGCAGCAGTGTCCACTGCTGCTCTGCATGTGCATGGTTGAATGGATAGTCATGGATAATGGTAAGTGGATGTTTTCCTCCTGGAATACTCCTGTGTTTCTTTGTTGACAGGAGTGGTTTCCTGCACAGTGAATTGCTCAGGCTCAAGAAAGAACAACTGGAAATTGTATTGAGAGTTTGTTACAAATATGATCTATTGCTGTGAGGAGGTAATGAGCAGGGAACATACAGCCTGCAGCTTTGTTCTGCCGGCTCACCCCAGCTAAATAAGTTTTGAATGGAGTTTATTTGAGTACGTTCCACTTCTCTCTCTCTCTCTCCCCCGTCTCTCCCCAAAGACACTATTACTGTTGGATTGGGCTGGTCAGAGAACAGCTGGGAAGTACTGCAGGTTAAAAAGTAGCTCTTTTTTTGTCTGAAAAAAGGGGAAACCTCACAGAGTTTCCAGGAATCAGGGTGCAGAGAACCAATAATTCAGTAACAAAAGTGTCACGAGGGGAAGGCAGAGACTGTGCAAGTCCCTTCTCTGTTTTCTGGGGGTGGGAGAAGTGCCCTTGACTGGACCTGTTTGCAGAGCAAGGGCATCTCTATGCTTTGCACAGGCTAAAGCAGAACTTGGACTTTGCCTCTTGAATCCAAGCAGGGAGAATCACAGAATTACAGAATGGTTTGGGTTGGAACAGGACTTTAAAGATCTTTTAGATCCAACCTCCCTGCTGTGAACAGGGACACCTCCCACTATCCCAAGTTGCTCTAAGCCCCATCCAACCTGGCCTTGGACACTTCCAGGGATGCCCCACATCTTCTCTGGGCAACTGTGGTGGTTTTGTGTTTCTTA